>CM040240.1:264889525-265151792 GCA_022545495.1 Chrysanthemum lavandulifolium
TAATTAGCTTGATTACATGTGACTTATCCAACCTACATTTTCATATATATAAAAGTAAATAACAATATTTTTTCATTTTTTTACAAACAGTTGGTGATTAATGAAAATGTGACTCAAGTTTTGGCTTTTTTCAAACAATGGACATCATACTAAATTTGCATCTACTTTCTGATAGCCAACATTATCAAATCATAATATAACATAGTCATAAAGTCTCACATAAACTTAAGCTTTGAAAACCATAAAGTATCAGTTGATAATAGAAGAATGAGAACTTAATGTATGACATTTGATAAATGTAACATTGGACCAATATGTTAGCAAAAACTGAAATTGAGATATTAGAAAAATACATTTATGGCTCATGAACAATCGGCAAAAACTTTTGTATTGTAAAATCGTTGGATTTTGGAACTAATTTAATGGTCATTAAAAATATAGAACCCTAAGAATAAACAATTAAGCCATATTTGGTAGTAATAACTTTAATACACAGGACATGACAAGTGATCACGACACCAAAAAACGTGTGAATTCTAATTAGATGACATGTATCAGGTAATATCACAAAATACATTCTAACTATGCAGTCTTGAATACAAACTATTTTTATATCATTTCATGATTCATAATTAACACTTATAATTCGATTATAGAATCTACAAAACTCTAGCATAATGTTGCACAATTTTCCTGATAGACATTTCGTCGAACACTTAGAGAGTGTTCAAACATCAAATATATAACGACGATTTCAAACCTAATTAAATTAATCTTGAACATAAATGTTGTGTTCATAGAGATAGCATCAAACACTAAACATGTATAAGATCGCATCAATAAAAAACAAATAATGATTTAGAAACTAATACACACATAAAAATGCATTCAATCAATAAAAACATGCTATTGAAACAATTACCAGATTCTTCTAGGCTTGAACTCACTCTATAGCATGTCTGCAGTTAAAAAAAAATTAGTCAAAGCCTAAACATATTTATTTTTTAAATGAAAACAATATTAAATCCTTGCTATTTTCCGGCTATTGTTAGAAAACCGAAAATTACCAGAACATTATTGTTTTATTTGATATTGATATAGGGATTAAATGACATAAATTGGTGGTGGTGTTTTTGTGGAGTAATTTGAAAGGATACCAACCTAATCATTAAAAACAAAATGACTCAAAATTAGGGCTAAAACCATAAAATTATTAGGAATTCATTGAAACTATGAAGATCAATATAGCAACTCTTGTGTTGGTACCTTTATGAGAATATTCATAATTTATACCCTAAAATAGTTTTCAATCATACAAATTCATATAAACACCAATAGCAAACAAATATATAGATAACAATAAAAACAAAGCAGTAAAAGAATGCATTACAAATTCATATGAACACCAATAGCAAACAAATATATATATATAACAATAAAAGCGAAAATGTAAAAAAATGCATTATAATTAAAATAAAAAGATACGGATTGTAGATGTGTTTCAAAACAACTCACCCCCAAATTGAACGAATACCACCAGGCACTATTTTCGGGGATTTGTACAACATTAGGGTTCGAACATCCTTGTATAGGGGGATTTGATTTTGGGGGAATTGTAACTAATTAGGTTGGAATATGATTGTGATTTTCATATGAACCAATTTTGGTAACTGATTTGTCAAGGTCAAAAGCATTTAATTTGATTGAATTCGTTTGTGAGGAGGATTAGAGATTTGGGGGAAAACTGTTCAGACAAAAGCTTATTTTATTATATATAATAATATATAATAGATGTCTTGTGAAGTGGCTGACTTGAATAATGTGTTACCACCAACTATGATACATTAAATCATCACCATTGATGCAAATCTATACATATATATGGGACTAACCATGACACATCACTAATGCTTACATGGCACACTAATGTTGACATGGAGCATCTATGATGACATGGAAATGCTGACAGGGCACAACATTCGGCTACATAATTAAAAAAGATTGTCACTTGCAAGATTTGAACTCGACACCTAAACACAAGCGACTCAACCAAGAAGCGAGGCACAAGTGGTGCTACAAAGTTACATTCCCTAGCGATAACTTGCGTCTCTCATCAATATATCATCAAAACTTAGAATCGACTCCCTTTTCACACGCATTTCCTAAAGCAATTCTCAAATTATGCTCCTCCTTAAAATCAATACCATGTTTAGGTTGTTTACTTTTTGGATATGTGATTGTCAAATCGATTCAAACCCTAAATCATTCAATTCCTCATTTTCATCCATCGAAACTCAAACCTTAAACCACATCTTCGCCAGTATAGGGTTTTGATTAACAAGTCATTGTTTTCAATTCGCTAAAATGAAGGTTTTTAAGAGATTAATTATGAGTAAATGAAGGTAATAACTTACTTTTACGTTTGTTATATAATGTGTTTTTAGTCATGTTTCTTCAAGTAATCATGTTTCTTTGTTTATGATGGCACAAATATAGGAAACCTATAGTGTTTCTTCAAAGGTTGTTGAGCTTTATGATGGCAAATGTAGTTGTTAATTTCTATATGGATGCTAAATGTAAATAGTTGTTTCGCTTATACTCATCCCACGTAACTGCTGATGTTACATGTGTTAGTGACGGACTGAAAGTGTTCTAACCGAATGTATACAAACAATGGTCAAGGAGTATATGTGCTCCAAGGCAAATGACATTATTGATTTCTATATCGTGTGTTCTTTGCATGTTTGCTATAATTTTCTTTTATTGCTAGACATTGCTACAGTTCTTTCACTAATTTATAGCTTTTAACCACATTATTACGCTATTCGAAACCAAAACCTAAACATATTACAACATTAATTAGGGAATTGCACAAACGCAGACACTCATCGATGGCTCTTTGTTGTCACACATTTTAACAAAACCTCAGAACTTCAATAGAAACAAGTGTGATTTTGATACAAACCAAACCATAGATATTTAGTTTGAATATGATTTGATCCAATCGAAAATATAGAAAAAGTTTTAATGTTGGGAAGGGTGTTATCATGTATATGAATAACACCCATGTATATAAAGAATATGTCTACCATCCCAGTAGCATTGCGGATAGAAAATTTCATTGCACATGACCCTTATGCTAGAGGGTATGTCTTTTGTGTGCGTCTTTGCTAATGACCCGCATTTTTTTCTTAGACACTTTATATTGTTTTGGTAGGCTCTCAGGTGACGGGAAGTGAACCTTTTTGGTCAATCTTGATTCTGACAATGTAAAACCTCATAAATGGGATAATTATATGTTTATAATATACATTACAGTATACAATATATATATCTATACATATATATGGGACTAACCATGACACATCACTAATGCTTACATGGCACACTAATGTTGACATGGAGCATCTATGATGACATGGAAATCTTGACAGGCACAACATTCGGCTACATAATTAAAAAGATTGTCACTTGCAAGATTTGAACTCGGGTTTAGACACCCAAACACAAGCGACTCAACCAAAGGAGGCGGGCACAAGTGGTGCTACAAAGCTACATTCCTAACCGATAACTTCGTCTCCTCATCAATATATCGATCAAAACTTCAGAATCGACTCCCTTTTCACACGCATTTCCTAAAGCAATTCTCAAATTACGCCCTCCTTAAAATCAATACCATGTTTAGGTTGTTTACTTTTTGGATATGTGATTGTCAAATCAAATTCAAAACCCTAAATCATTCAATTCCTTATTTTCATCCATCAAACTCAAACCTTAAACCACATCTTCGCCGTATATGGTTTTGATTAACAAGTCATTGTTTTCAATTCGCTAAAATGAAAGTTTTTAAGAGATTAATTATGAGTAAATGAAGGTAATAACTTACTTTTACGTTTGTTATATAATGTGTTTTTAGTCATGTTTCTTCAAGTAATCATGTTTCTTTGTTTATGATGGCACAAATATAGGAAACCTATAGTGTTTCTTCAAAGGTTGTTGAGCTTTATGATGGCAAATGTAGTTGTTAATTTTATATGGATGCTAAATGTAAATAGTCTGTTTCATTATACTCATCCTACATAATCTGCTGATGTTACATGTGTTAGTGACGGACCAAAGTGTTCTAACCGAATGTATACAAACAATGGTCAAGGAGTATATGTGCTCCAAGGCAAATGACATTATTGATTTCTATATCGTGTGTTCTTGCATGTTTGCTATAATTTTCTTTTCTTGCTAGACATTGCTACGCTTCTTTCACTAATTTATAGCTTTTAACCACATTATTACAGCATACGAAACCAAAACCTAAACATATTACAACATTAATTAGGGAATTGCACAAACGCAGACACTCATCGATGGCTCTTTTGTTGTCACACATTTTAACAAAACCTGTAACTTCAATAGAAACAAGTGTGATTTTGATTCAAACCAAACCATAGATATTTAGTTTGAATATGATTTGATCCAATCGAAAATATAGAAAGAGTTTTAATGTTGGGAAGGGTGTTATCATGTATATGAATAACACCCATGTATATAAAGAATATGTCTACCATCCCAGCGCATTGCGGATAGAAAATTGCATTGCACATGACCCTTATGCTAGAGGGTATGTCTTTTGTGTGCGTCTTTGCTAATGACCCGCATTTTTTTCTTAGACACTTTATATTGTTTTGGTAGGCTCTCAGGTGACGGGAAGTGAACCTTTTTGGTCAATCTTGATTCTGACAATGTAAAACCTCATAAATGGGATAATTATATGTTTATAATATACATTACAGTATACAATATATATATCTATACATATATATGGGACTAACCATGACACATCACTAATGCTTACATGGCATACTAATGTTGACATGGAGCATCTATGATGACATGGAAATCTTGATGAGGCACAACATTCGCTACATAATTAAAAAGATTGTCACTTGCAAGATTTGAACTCGGGTTTAGACACCCAAACACAAGCGACTCAACCAAGGAGCATGGCACAAGTGGTGCTACAAAGCTACATTCCCTAGCCGATAACTTCGTCTCCTCATCAATATATCACCAAAACTTCAGAATCGACTCCCTTTCACACGCATTTCCTAAAGCAATTCTCAAATTACGCTCCTCCTTAAAATCAATACCATGTTTAGGTTGTTTACTTTTTTGGATATGTGATTGTAAAATCAAATTCAAAACCCTAAATCATTCAATTCCCTTATTTTCATCCACTGAAACTCAAACCTTAAACCACATCTTCGCCGTATATGGTTTTGATTAACAAGTCATTGTTTTCAATTCGCTAAAATGAAAGTTTTAAGAGATTAATTATGAGTAAATGAAGGTAATAACTTACTTTTCGTTTGTTATATAATGTGTTTTAGTCATGTTTCTTCAAGTAATCATGTTTCTTTGTTTATGATGGCACAAATATAGAAACCTATAGTGTTTCTTCAAAGGTTGTTGAGCTTTATGATGGCAAATGTAGTTGTTAATTTTATATGGATGCTAAATGTAAATAGTTGTTTGATTATACTCATCCCACGTAACTGCTGATGTTACATGTGTTAGTGACGGATGGCAAAGTGTTCTAACCGAATGTATACAAACAATGGTCGGGGAGTATATGCTTGATGAGTTTCTAAATACTCATCATTTTGTATTCTCTAGACCGCAAAATCATCTGAAACACTCGAAACACATCAAATGATCAAAATATCACAAATCGTTGTTTTATGTGTTTAAATGCAAAAGATCAAAATCGATGAAAATGATTCAAGTTTGCAAAATTGGCGCTTTAGTCCCCAAGTTTTAAAAGTTGTCAAATCTAGTCCACGAATTCAAAATGTGGAATTTTATCATTCAAGGTCCTGAAATCTTCTAAGTTGTTAAAAATGGTCCTTGAATGATTCTTTGGTCAAATGGCAAGAAAGGTCCACAAGTTTGAAAATTTGCAAAATTAGTCCTTGGATTTTTAAAATGGATTTTATGCAAAAAGGGTCCTTGTAATATCAAAGTTTTTCAAAATTGGTCCTTGTGATAAGTTTGGAAATATGGCATTTTCAGTCCTTGAGGTTTGGATAAATTACACTTTTGGTCCTTGATATTAACACTAAACCAAACGGATCCAATACCCAAATCCAGCCAGCCCAACATATTACCTTAGCCCAATACCACATGACCCTTGGACCTTGAGCTAGGTCAAAATACATTCTGACCCCACTCATACCCAATTGTGACCTCCTTTGTATTATTAAAACCCCGGTCAACAAAAGTCAAAAACTCTCAAACGCGCCTAAAACCACTACCCACTGTAGCTCCCCCTCTCCACCCCTGTAAACCCAAAACCAGTAATGGTTTCTCCACATTTTCAACACCCTTCCCTTACCTTGTCCCCTCCACCTCCACTAACACCAAAACCTTTAATTGATTAGAACCAACTCTCATTAATGATCAAAACACTTTGAAGAAATTGGCGCCAAAACACAAGTGGGCGGTTTGATGCATTTCAATGATCCAATGGCTTAAAAGAAAAGTGGAAATGACACGAAGACACGTGAAAGCTTTTCTTGAATAAATATAAGGATGAGAAGCGAGAGAAGAAGGACCAAGTAGTGTAGCTTTAGTTTAGTAAATGTCTTTTTAGTTAAAATTTACTTTTCGGTGTTTATTGACGAGTGTGTAAATACTCATCATTTTGTACAATATAAACGCAAAATCATCTCGAAAACACTCAAAATGCATCAAAATGATGAAAATATCACAAATCGGTGTTTTATGTGTTTTAAATGCAAAATATCAAAATCGGATGAAAAACATATCAAATTTGCAAAGATTGCGCTTTAGTCCCCAAGTTTCAAAAGTTGTCAAAAGCATTCCTAAGCACATAATTTCAAAGAAAAATCACCAAAGGTCCTTTTAAAATCATAAGTTGTCAAATTTAGTCCTTTGGTGAAAAATATAAAAGTTTGAGAAAATTACAAGTTTAGTCCTTCAACTTTGAAATTTGGCGAAATGGCCCCTGAAATGGCAAAATGGCAAGTTTGGTCCTTATACTTTTGAAGGTTGTCACTTGGTCCCTTGGAATAACTTTTACGAATTGGCGCAATGGTCCCTTGATTTTCAGGATTTACACATTAAGTCCCTATAGTTATTAACCCTTTCTCCTATTTTGGACCTTGCCTAGTTTTGACCCCCCTGTCATAATACCTTTTTGACCCCTTTGATTATTAATACACCCCTTGGGTCAAATGTCTGGTCAAACCCAGTTGGCGCCAAAGTCCACCCCTCCCAACTGCTATCCTGCAACTCAGCAATACCCCATCCCCCCTCCTCCATTCCACTCCACCATGTCCCCCCACCTCCAACTAACATCCAAACTTCATTTAATGCTCCCCTAACCTCCTCACTCAACCTATTTGTCAAATACCCAAAATTGGCGCCAAAAATCCATTTAAACGGTTGTGATCATTTTGAGCCATCCAATGGCTAAGGATTGATGGGATACACTCAGAAGAGAGAGAGAATGACTTTGGGTTATAAAAGAAGCAAAAGAGGAGGAAGAAAAAGGAGTCTACTAGTTTTTTATTTTTTACTTATGTCGTTTTTATGTTAAATCTTTCAATTCAGTGTAAAACTTGTAACCTTTTGTTAAATTGTATCAACTTTAAGTATTTAAATGTATTGAAACTCATTCCAAGTACCAATTTAGGTTTATTGTTACAATTCTCGGTTTATGTCCATTTGTTGCAAATTTCCAAGTCTAAGTCTTGTATACAAGCTTCAAACATCTCATTTCTCGGTTCTAATAAGCTTATACAAGCTTATAATAGCTTTATAAGCTTAAATTCAAGTCTTAAGCATATTTGGATATTGGTCAAAGAAAGTCAAACAGGTCAATTTGGTAATGGAGATGGTCAATGGGTGAAGCAGTTTGGATGTGGGTTGATTTAGGTCTAGTGGGTTGATATAAATAGGTTAGTGGTCCTTTGGTTCATCGATTCAAGCCATAGTGGCTAGGACCCTTTGTGAGTAAATTTCAAGTTTTCTTGCATTTTCTTAATTTGTAGTTAAACCTGTTCTATTCTCTGTTTAAAAGATGTATTTAGGTTATGTAAAGGTAGCTTGATCATTGTTGCAAGTTTGAAAAGTGTTTGTCTCATTTAAATTACAAAGCAGTAAGAATAAGGTGTGTTTGGTTCTCGTATATATATCATCTTCTAGGCTAGCTCGTTGGTTCATTTCTGTTGGTACATGATTGTTAACTCCAAATATACTCGGTTGAGTCATTAGCTTATGCTCTTTACTGTCATAGTCAAAATTTCACTTTAAACTATCTCAATGACTTAAGCTGTTGAGATTTTTGCAAATCAAAAACTAGTTTTGAACTTAGAAATCTTAAACATTGGTTGCATTGAGTTTGTTTCATCATATAACATATATATCAGTCCAAAAATTAAGCTCAAATCTCACTAAAGTCAACAAATCAGTTTGTACTCCAAAAGTCAAAATTGGTAAAGTCTGTTTTGAGCCCAACTACAAGGATTTTTCTTGGATTCATTTTTAAGCCTAAATCAGTGAAACTTGTTGATTTGAAAACTTCCCTTGGTCTACTTTCTTTTCATCATTTTTATAAAATTTTATGATTTTTTTAAAGGTTTCAAAATCTTTGTTTAAAGGGTGATAAATGCCACATACACACTCGAATGAATCTTGAGTGTGTCTGAGCGGGTTTAGCTTGACCTTGCCAGAGCTCATTTGAGCTTGTTGTTAGTTCTTATTTGGTTCACAAATAGTTGGCTAGGTCTAGTTTAGGTTTCAAGCTTTTGTTTTTGATTTATAGCTTATTTGAGTGCTTGTTTTGTAGCTGCAAAACTGACCCAAAATCTGTTTTTAAGCAAAAAGCTCAAACATCAAATCTGTTGTAGATTGCTTATCAGAGGGTGTAGCTTGTTGTTATTTGTTGCAATTTAGTTGTTTTAGCATATTATAGTTCACATTAAGCTTGGTGCCTTTTGGTGAGCTTTTGGCTTATCCAAGTGCTTATTTATAAGCACTTTCCATATCGTTTCAAATTCCTCCACATAAGTGCCTGTTTTTCCAATTTTCCTAGGTTCCTTATATTATTTTAGAGTTTTCCTGAAATTTTCAGATTTTTCCAAGTTGATTTGCTATTTTTCTGCATTTATTTAGTTTTTAAGCACTTTTAAATAGCATTTAATACAAAAAATTAAGAAAAGGTTCAAAAAAATAATTTTTCATTTTTCTTAGGTTTAGATAAATATAAAAAGTAAAAAAGTAATTTTCCAGATTTTTCATAGTTTATTTTGTAATTTTAGTAATTTAATTAGTTTTAATAGTTTAAAATTCATAAAAATAGAAAATAATCGAGAAAAATACAAAAATAGTTTTGAAAATTATATTTTGATATTTTATATTTTTCTAAGTCTTAATTTTATTTTTCTAGCTTTATTTCCTAATTTCTTGTATTTTAGGTAATTATTTAATAATTAAAAATAGTCTTTAATTAATAATAATTAATTAAATAGTTGTAAAAATAATTTTCTTTTTCTAAATATTTTCTTTTATCATTAGGTTTGTAAAAATATCATTTTCATATTTTTAGGGTTAATATTGTGTAAGTTTCACTTTTTATTTTGTACGTCACGTAGATTTTAATTTCAGTTTTGTAAAAACATCAAAACAAAAACATCATTTTAATTATAGTGATAGCGTTTATTTAATAGATTTTATCTTTTTAATTTCCTTTAATTTGCATTTAAGCCGTTTTAATTTGTTGGCTTTTTCTGTAATTATAATCTATTCAAATCCTTTTTCCGTTCAAATTTCCCGATCACTTTACGTTTGATAATTCATCGCATAGCTCATTGGGACATAACGACCGGGTGACACTATACTCCTCGGATCTTCATTGATTTCGTTCTGAGCGGTTTTAAGCTTGTTACGATTCCGCCATTCACAAGTGGCGGGCTTGTGATAAAGCTTGATTGTTTGGGGCGCATCAAATTTTTATGCCGCCGCCGAGTCAAGTAATTGTCTTACGCCTAGCAGTTAGTTGTTTGAATACTCACTCATTTGTTCATATCATCCATATCTATCTATATATATATCCATATTTTCTTTTAAAAAATCCAAAACCCAAAACATCCAAAACGTATAAAACACAAAATATTTTCTTTTGTTTCTATATATGTATCAAAATCAAAAATACAAAAGATTTGTCGTTTTCTTAATAATAACAACTTAAAAGATTACCACCGCAAACCAAGGCAAGGCACTACCTAGCTGGGGTGCGACCATAATAAGTTCCAGAACCAAAGATTCAAAACTTGCCTTTGTGTCCGTGTGATTGGTGTACCTTTTTCAAAGAAGCCATTCATATTGTGATTATTGGTTAAGTTCATTTGTTGTTTTGCCTCGATTTTGTGTTAATTGATTTTGTTGTGATATCTACGTTTGAAACGAGAAAACCCATAAAGATTCTTCTCACCCCATTTTATAAAACGTCTTCATAATTCTCATTCTCATCGAAAGATTTCATAATTCCTATTTCTCTCCTTAACTCCGAGTTTCCTTAGAGTTAACCCTTGTGTATCTTTTCGCTCTTCTAGATCCGTGAGCCCATTTCGTGAGCTTGTCAAGATTCCAAGAAGGCGTGTTCAGAGACTTTCTGCTCCTTCGGTCGGATCGAGATCCGGATCGCCACACTACTCCCGTTATCATGGCGGACGAAATTCCTATGCGCGAAGCTTCTCCGGGCACCCATCGACGGGTATGGAGATGCTATTGTTGTACCGACCATCGTGGTGAAAATTTCGAACTCAAACCGGTTCTTGAATCTTGTAACCTCAAATCAGCTTCTACGGTTTTGGCGGGATGATCCTCATGCTCATATAAGATGGTTTAACAAGATTGCATCTACCATCAAGTATAAGAATGTCCCTACTTGATCTTTTGTTAAGCTTCTTCCGCTTCCCATTTTCTCTTGAGGCAAGCCCGAATTTGGCTTGAAAAGCAACCCCTCGATCTATTGAGACATGGGAAGATTTGGTGAAGAAATTTGTGAATGAATTCTATCCACCTTCCAAAACCACGAGTCTTAAAATGAAATCATCAAGTTCACTCGAAGTTTGATGAATCCTTCGATGAATCGTGGGATCGTTTCAAGGAATTGCTTCGCAAATGTCCTCACCACGGTTTCTCCGAGTTAATGCAACTCGACACTTTCTACAATGGAGTGAGTCAATCTGATCAAGATTCTCTCAATTCCTCCGCGGAGGAAATTTCCTAAGCAAAGCTGTCAAAGAAGCTTTAGCGATAATCGAAAACAAGTCTAAAGTCCGCTTGACCGCAAGGCAAGCGGTTGTTTCCCAAGTCGGTGTTGGTCCTTCTTCTTCTTCATCGCCTGGTGGTCATCTAGCACCGATGCTAAGATTGATAAACTCACGGAAGCTATCCAAGCTTTGGTTCTCTCCAACCGAAGAAAGTCTCTTTCCACAAACTTCACCTCCTACCGAAGTTAAGAAAGTGAAAGTCTGTGTTACCCGTGGTGGCCCCATGCTTATTATAACTGTATGGCCACCGATGGTAACCCTTTGAAGCCAATGTGGGCGGGATGTCTAATCGGGAGGCAATCAATATCGTGCTCTCAGAGACCGAACCACCGCCCTAACCACTACTCGGACCTCCGGTTTCAATCAAAACCAAAACCGTAATCGAGAATCGAATAGACCAAACCAAGGTTTTCAAAACCAAGGTCATTTCAATCCAAATAACGGTTTTCAAAATCGAATCAAAATTTCCAACATCAAGGAAATTTCAATAGAAACCTGTGTCGGAAATTTCAACCGAGGTATTTTCATGCAAATAACTGGGAAATTTTCAAAATCAAGGCCCTAATCCTAACAATAGAGGCGAATTTTCCTGCTGAAACTCAAGCCATTGTTCCAATGGACCATCATCGATGAGTCATGAAACAATTCATGAAATCCCAAGAGGAAATGAATCGGTAGTTGGTTAGCCGATTTACGACATCAAGAAGTCTTTAAATGATCGACCCTGGGCTCGTGTACTCTACCTAGCAACACGATCGCTAATCCGAGGGGCGATGCAAAGGCGATCACAACCAGTGGTGCTTCATATCTTGGACCCGCTATTCCTACTACCTCTTCTTCTTCTCTCCCAAAGGTAGTAGAAAGCGAACTGAGGCGACAAGGGACAAGGAACTCCCTACTAATAACGGAGTAACAACAATGTCCATCCTCGGGTTGTCCCGAAACCCAACACCAAACACGGAGTTGTTTTGAACCTCCGCTTGTTGACCCTAAATCCAAAACTTCTATTCCTTATCCTCACGCTTACATGAGCAAAGCTCATGAGAAAGCTAGTCATCGATGGAAAAATTCTTTCAAATTTTCCAAGAGCTTCACTTTGACATAAGCTTCGGATGCTATCATGTTGATGCCCAAGTTTGCATCTACTCAAAACATATGTTGAGCAACAAAGAAAAGTCTGTTTGAAATGGCTAAGACTCCTTTGAATGAAAATTGCTCAGCAGCTTCATTGAAAAAGCTTCCAGAAGCTAGGAGATCCCGGAAAATTTCTTCTTCCTTGTGTTTTCCCGGGATGATTGAACGCTTTGCCACTTGCCGATCTTGGTGCAAGCATCAATCGATGTCGATTCGAGATGGAAGAAACTGTCTCTTCCGAACTTATTCCTACCGCATGACTCTTGAGCTTGCGATCGTTCTATCTCGCGTCCTCTTGGCATCGCCAAGATGTATTCGTGAAAGTAGGAAAGTTCCATTTTCGGTGATTTTGTGGTTGTTGATTTCGATGTCGATCATCGGGTTCCTCTCATTGTTGGTCGAGGATTCCCGAGAACGGGCCGTGCTCTTATCGATGTATTTGAGCAAGAAATCACTGCGTGTGTGGGTAACGGTCGTTACTTTTAACCTCGATCAAACTTCGAGGTACTCCTCAAATTATGACATTGAATCGCTTAATCGAGTCGATTTAATTGATATTGCTTCGGAGGAGTACTGCAAGAGTTTCTTGGTTATCTTCATAATTCGTGAGTGGGAATTCCAATTCCACCACACCTTCTCAACCTATCATTGCCGACTCTTCCCCTCTCACCCGCTTTGAGGTGACTTCCTTCCGGAAGAGATCGATGAATTTCTTCTTTGTTGATGAATCAATTCCGCTGGAATTGATGGTGTGTATGATTCGGAGGGGATATTCTCTATCTTGAGCAATTGCTTAATGAAGATCCATTACCTTCACTCCTCCGAAAGAGATCACGATTGAGGAAATCAAATCGATGCAAACTTCTCTCGATGAATTTCCCGAGGTTGAACTTAAGGACCTACCTCCTCATCTCGAGTATGCATTCTTGGAGGGTGATGATAAATTACCCGTCATAATCGCTAAAGACTTGAATGAGGAGGAGAAACTGCTCTCATAAAGGTCTTGAAGTCACACAAGCAAGCAATTGCTTGAAACTCTCGATATTAAGGGTATCAACCACAGATTACGTACTACAAAATTTTAATGGAGGATGACTTCAAACCAAAGGTCCAACATCGGAGAAGGGTGAATCCTAAGATTCACGAGGTTATCAAACAAGAGGTTCTCAAACTTCTTGATGCGGCTTGATTTACCCAATCTCGATAGTCCTTGGGTTAGCCCAATCCATTGCGTTCCAAAAAGGGTGGCATTATCGTTGTCACGAATGAAGAAAACGAGTTGATTCCGACTCGATTGGTTACGGATGGCGTGTGTGTATTGACTACCATCGTTAAACGAAGCCACCGTAAAGACCATTTTCTCACCCTTCATGGACCGGATGCTTGAGAGATTAGCGAGGAACGAATACTATTGTTTCCTTGATGGTTTCTCGGGTTACTTTCAGATCCCCATTGATCCGCTGGATCAAGAAAAACCACATTCACCGCCCATACGGGACGTTTGCCTCTGAGGCGTATGCCTTTTGGTTTATGTAATGCTCCGGCACGTTTCAACGATGTATGATGGCAATTTTCCACGACATGATCGGGAAACTATGGAGGTGTTTATGGATGACTTCTCGGTCATTGGGGACTCGTTTCATACATGTCTCTCCACTTAGACAAAATGTTAAAACGGTGTGAAGACACCAATCTATGTCTAAACGGGAGAAGAGCCACTTTATGGTCAAAGAAGGCATAGTCCTTGGCCATAAGATTTCAAGAACGGGATTGAGGTAGATAGAGCAAAAGTTGATGTCATTGCTAAACTACCTCATCCTACTACCGTCAAAGGTATTAGGAGTTTTATGGGTCATGCCGGTTTTATCGTCGATTTATTCAAGATTTTCAAAATCGCCGCCTATGACCCATCTTCTCGAAAAAGATGCTCCTTTTATCTTTTCTCCCGAGTGCATCGAAGCTTTTGAAACACTTAAGAAAAAGCTTATGGAAGCACCCATTCTAGTTGCCCATTGACCGATTTACCCTTGAGCTCATGTGCGATGCAAGTGATTTTGCTATCGGTGCGGTCTTGGGGCAACGCAAAACCAAACACTTTCACCTATCCACTACGCGAGCAAAACTATGATCAAGCTCGGACCCATTACACCACTACGTAAAAGAATTATTAGTCATGTGGTGTATGCGTTTGAGAAGTTTCGCCATACCTTATCTTGACCAAATGCGTGGTGTATACGGACCACTCGGACTCAAATATCTCTTTGCAAAACAAGATGCAAAGCCGAGATTGCTCGTTGGGTTCTCCTCCTACAAGAATTTGATATCATCATCCGTGATAAAAAGGAGCCGAGAACACGGATGCGATCATCTATCCGATTAGAGAACCCTCACCAAGATGTTTTGGAGAAAAGGAAATTAACGAACGCTTCCTCTCGAAACACTCAATATGGTTTCTTTTCATGGAGATTCCTCTACCCCATGGTTTGTCGACTTTGCAAACTACCATGCGGGTAACTTTGTGGTGAAAGGGATGTCGTCCCAACGTAAAAACAAATTCTTTAAGGATGTGAAACATTATTTCGGGACGACCCTACTTGTTTAAAATTTGTGCGGATCAAGTCATCCGGCGATGTGTGTATGGTCGAAGCCATTGACATTCTCAAGGCTTGCCATTCTCGACCCACTTGGGGACATCATAGCCCCAACTACACCGCCAAGAAGGTGTTTGATTCCGGATTCTATTGGCCCACGATCTACAAGGATGCCCATGAATTTGTCAAAACACGCGACGCTTGTCAACGTCACGGAATATCTCACAAAGGAATGAAATGCCGCAAAACGCCATTCAAGTGTGTGAGATTTTGACATATGGGGCATTGACTTTATGGGCCATTTCCTTCTTGATGAGTGTCTAAATACTCATCATTTTATATATTTAGAATGCCAAAACATCCGAAAACACTCGAAACACATCAAAATGATAAAATATCACAAATCGTTGTTTTATATGTTTTAAATGCAAAACATCAAAATCGTGAAAACGATCAAGTTTGCATAATTGGCGCTTTAGTCCCCAAGTTACAAAAGTTGTCAAAATTAGTCCTCGGTAATTCAAAAACTTGTAAAATATCATTTTAGGTCCATGAGATTCAAAAGTTGTCAAATCAAACCCTTCAAAGTTTAAAAATCACAAAATGACAACTTTAGTCCTTTAACTTTGAAAATTGTCAAAATAGTCCTTGGTTAATTTAAAAGTGAAAATTATCAACTTTTAACCTTGTTCTATTTATAAATGACAAAATGGTCCTTATGATAAACTTTGGAGAAAATTACAAGTTTGGTCCTCAAGTTTCTAAATTGGCGCTTTAGTCCTTGGATTTACAAAATGGAAATTATCAATATAGGTCCTTGTACTAATCTTACTTGGCGATTTAGTCCTTGTGAGAGCTTTGGAAAATGTTCAAGATCAAACCTTCACTTTTGCTAAATTGCAAAATGGTCCTTGTTGATAACAACAAACCAAACGGACCCAATTATTAACCTAAGCCCAAATCCAATCCAAAACCTTGACCCGCCCAAATTTTAAAACAAATAAACCGCCACATCTCAAGCACCTCCTCACCCTTGTTTTACCAAAACCAAGTGGTTTTACCACTTGTTTTCACCTTCCACCTCACCATATCCACTGAGTACCTCTCCCTCCACCTCCACACCAAACCAAACCCAATTAATGTGAAAACCCGCTCTTTGAAAATTTACGCGCCAAATTCGACATATGGCAATTCCAATGATCCGCTCAAATCAATGGTTGGATTGTGGTGGGATATTCTCGTAGTGTCGACAAGGAATGTTTCAAGTCAATAAATACAAGAAAGAAGCAATGGATGTAACTAATCTAGTGTAATTTTAATTTTTAATGTCGCTTTAGTTTAACTTTCAAATTCCAAAGTTTGTTTAAGCTTCAAGCTTTGTATTTTATGTTTTCAAGTTGAAATAAAACTTTTGTAAGCAACCAATTTCGCTTTCAAGTCTTATCTCAAGTTATGCAATTTTCTTATTATCCAAAATCTCAATATAATGAAATGTTGTTAGCAGTTGTTAGTTTGGACTCATAAGTCACATAAGCTCCTATATAGCTTATTGAAGCTATTAGATACTCTAAAAGCGCTTTATTAGACAAAATCGAAATTCACAAAATACCAAATAAATAGCTTAAAAATAAAAATCCATGGTGCAAGGTTCTGAATAATTGGAGCAGGGTATATAGTGGATGGTCTTGGGATTAGTGCTTATTGGGAAGCTTTAGGATGTTTTTTGGTCTTGGTTCTCGCCAGTGCATTAAAGCCATTTGTAAGCACTTTGATCATTTTGGCATTTCTTTGTTTTAGTTGTTCATAAGCTGTAATATCTATTTCTTAATAATCATTAGTCATAATTAAGTGTATTTAAGTTTTAAAACCAAGGGTTTGTTATTTTAAATCGAGTAGTTATTAAAATCTCATTTTAGATGATAAAATAGCTTAAGCTTAAATTGTTAATTGTATGTTGTTATTATTGTTAGTTAATGCTTCATTAGTTCCATTTAATGATATCATAAGGTTTTTAATCATTTCTTGGTCTAAATCGTGATTTGTTTTGAAAACTCACCAAAACAGTTATTAAAGGATTGTTTGGGTTTGCCGATTTATCTGATCAAAAGGTGTATTCAGTGATTGAAACTTGTTGTTTCATGCTTGTTATGTCATATTGAACTAATACCGCCTAAATTTGTGCTTACAAAGCAATAAGTCAACATTTCACATAATTAATCTAACTCGCTTATCTGTTGTAAAATGGATTAGCGACTTTTGTTTTGTGCTTAGAATTCAAAGACCTTGCTTGAAATAAGTTTATTCTATCTTATAACATCAACACCGTCCATAAATTAGGATCAAAACTCACCAAAGTCAAACTTGTCTCAACCGCTTTAAAAGTCAAAACTTGGAAAAATGGTTTTGAGCCCAACTGGTAGATTTATCACGCACTCATCTTTAGGTCAAAACAAGTCAAACTTTGGGTTTTATAAATTTTCTTGGTCTAGTTTCTTATAAGCATTTTTTCAGATTTTTGTTAATTTTTTAAAGCACTCAAATAAGCTCCTCAAGTAGAGCTTATGTGCCCTGCTCCAAACTCAGTGAATACTGAGATTTTTCTCAGCTTATTGTTGAGCTTGTCCTGAGCTACTCAGAGCTTTTCTAATGTTGCTTTTTGGTTTTAAGATAGTTAACCAGGTCTAGATCAAGTCTCTTCTTTTGCTTTTCATTTCCAGCTTATCTAGGAGCTTATTTTCTTGCTTAAAGTAGCCCATCAGAATCTGTTGTATAACTTATAAGCTCAATCATCAAATCTGTTGAGCTTGTGATTCTGTGGTTTAGGACTTGCTGAAACTTGTTCCATTTAAGTTCTTTTAGCTTAATATAGCTTCTGTGAAGGTTTGGTGGTCTTTGGTTATCAATTGGCTTATTCAAGTGCTTATTGATAAGCACTTATAATAGCAGTTTCATTTTCTTCCAAACAAGCTCATGTTTTTTCTATTTTTCCTAGATTCTACATATTAAAATAGACTTTTCCTGAAATTTTCATAATTTTTCATAACTGTTTGCTATTTTTCTTAATTAAAAACAGTTTTAGGCATTTTAAATAGCTTTTAATACAAATAAATTATAAAAGTTCAAAAAATGATTTTTCAATTTTCTTAGGTTAAGATAAATATAAAAGTAATAAAAGTATTTTTCCATAATTTTCTTAGTTTAAAAGTATTTTTAGCATTTTAATTAGTTTTAAATAGTTTTAAATTAATAATAAATACATAAAAGTCTAAAAATATATTTTTAGTTTTAAAATAAGTTTTATCATATTTTAGATTTTTCCAAGTTATAATTTCATTTTCTAGGTTAATTTTGTATTTTCTTGTATTTTAGTGCATTTTAAATACTTAATAAATAGTTTTAATTAATAATAATTAAATAAATAGTTTTAAAATAATTTTCTTTTTCTAATAATTTTCTTTTATTATTAGGATTGTAAAAATATCATTTTCATATTTATAGGCCTTTTATTTCTTTAAAACTCACGTTTTATTTTGTACGTAGACGTAATTTTATTTTAAACGTAAGTTTTAAGTTTTAGGTTTTAAACGTTCATCGACTTTAAAAATAGTGATAGCGTTTATTTAATAGATTTTATCTTTTATTTCTTTTAATTTGCATTTAAGTCGCTGTAATTTGTAGATCTTTTCTTTAGGTAATTTTCCATCAATATCCTTATTGATCACTATCCTTAGTGATCATTCTACCATCTGATCAAGTGTTTATACACCAATTCATCCTCCGTGGGACTTAACGACCCGTGAATTCCTATATTCCTCGATCTTAATTGCATTTGTGTTTTAAGCGCTTTAAGTTTCTTACGGTTAGCCATTCACAAGTGGTTAGTTCATGTGAGATAGACTTGACGGTTTAGCACCAATCAAATTTTGGCCACACGGGAGGTCAGAAGCGTGTTTCTAGCATTTTCGCATCTGCACTTGCACATATACCACAGCTTGTAAAAGTTTTCAGTAAAGTTAATATAAATCAAAAGTTCATTAACACTTTTCCTAAAGTGTTAAAACCCAAAACAATATAAAACAACAAAACAATCGTAACGTTTTCTAGTTTGTGTTTCTTTTAAGGTGATTCTTAAAGAGATACGATTTGGTTAAACGAGACGATACCAAAATATTTTCCAAAAGTTTTAAAACCCTTTGCACAAATCATTACCTACGTCTTTTCGGTGGTACTTAAATACATAAAATCAACCACCGCAAATCAAGGCAAAGCACTACCTAACTGGGGTGCGACCATAATAAGTTCCCGAACATCGATTTAAAACTTGCCTTTGTGTCACTTGTGATTTGGTGTACCTTTTTCAAAGAAGCCATTTCATTTGTGATTATTGGTTAAGTTCACTTGTGTTTTGCCTCATTTGTTTTGAAAATTGATTTTTATACTTAGTGCATGCGCACTGCTCTTCCGTTCTACAAGTCCACTTTCGAACTTGGAAACATTCCTCGCAGACGTAGAGGACGCTCACCTCCTTCACCGTGATCGAGGAACGCCTACCACCACCACCACCGTCGAAATGGCGTAAGACAAACCCATGAATGAGCTTCTCCAAGCACCCATCGAGGGTTACGGAGATGCCATTGTTGTCCCAACCATTGTGGTCGATACCTTCGAGCTCAAACCGGGTTGCTTAACTGCAACCCAAAGCCAATTCTATGGTTTTGAGCGGATGATCCTCATGCACACATTCGATGGTTTAACAAGATTGCATCTACCATCAAGTACAAGAATGTCCCACATGGCTATCAAGCTTCTTCTGCTCCCATTCTCTCTGAGGACAAGCCCGGAATTGGCTTGAGAAACAACCCCTCGCTCCATAGAGACATGGGAAGATCTAGTTACCAAGTTTGTTAACGAATTCTATCCTCCATCCCGAACCACAAGTCTTAAGAATGAGATAATGAAATTTTCTCGAGATTTGATGAATCATTCGGGAGGCATGGGATCGTTATAAAGAATTGCTCCGCAAGTGTCCACATCATGGTTTTACCGAGTTAATGCAAATGGATACTTTCTATAATGGTCCGAGACAAGTCGACCAAGACTCTCTAAATGCCTCCGCGGAGGTAATTTCCTTAGCAAAACCACACAGATGTCGTGATAGTCTTGATCACCAGGACGGCGCCACCTTATGTTTCGGACACCGCCGGTCGCGCGCATTAGGGTTTCGCCTGCCACGTTAGTCTTGGCGACGGCGCACCTTATGTCCATGACGCCGTCCTCTTCAAATTTCCGTTATCTAGTCAGTGAAAATGATTTTACTCTTTACAACCGGACGCCGCCACTTGAAAATGCGAGTTTTGGGTTCGAATCATAACAATTTTTCGACGCGCCGCACTTGCACTCACGCCGTCATTTATTTCAGAAGAAGAGTGTCTCGATTTTGACTTTGGCCATTTTCATATTCGCCTTTTCGCCCAAATAAGTCCAAGATTTTGCCTTCACCCAAAAGTGAAAAGGAACTATATTAAGCAATAACGGATACATCAAATAAGGACTTAAACGACCCTCAAAATGGTAATTTTAAAACCTTATCAAATATCCCTACACTTGTTATTTGCTTGTCCTCAAGCAAATGTGCTTTTAGCCAATAATTTATACGTTAGGGTCATTCAAGATTAATTCAAAACGTCCACACAACACATAAGCCCCGCAGAAAGTCATAACAAGCACGAAATTACATACTATCTACATCTATCTCTGTGTATAAATGAAATATAACAATATAGGAAATGGAAGATAAACACTCATTAACCGGTTCTAGTACATAGATTACAGAATAGATCAAACCTCCATCGCTTACGAGCAATCTAGGAAAGTCTATCAAAGAGGTCTTTAAAGTTGTAATGTTAGGTTAGGAAACAAAGGGTTTGTGGAGGCTATTTAGTGGTGGTAAGTCAAAATTTATGTTAAATGACAAGAATGTTGCTAAGCCAAGACTTCTAAACTCTAGATAATCAAATAAATAAACATCAAATTAAAGGATTTATTTTTTTTTCTTTTTCTTTTTCTATTTTTTTTTTCGATTTTTTTTTTTTTTTTTTTTTTTTCATACACTTTTACTCTACCATCCTCTAAGATAACACAAAATACAAGGATTTATAGGCTCCACACTTGAGTTTTTATTACTCTAACACTAATTTCATTTGAAAAGATCAAAACACTGGGGTACATTATTATTTAAACAGCGGAATTTGAATTTAACGCCCCTTCCGTCATTTCATAAACTTTAACTTTTCCCATGAATCCCAATCATCCCAAAACTATACAAAGGATATGACTCGAAAAGAAGCCTTACAAATCATTGAAAACAAGTCCCGTCCTTTCCGCACAAAGACATATCAAACTCGCCTAATGCAGACCTTCTACTTCATCTCCTGTGAGTACATCTAGCACCGATGCTAAGATTGATAAACTCACGACATTGTTCGAGCTTTGGTTCTTGCTAACCAAAAGAAAGTCACATTCACTCAAACACCATCACATGGTGAAGTGAAGAAAGTTGAAGTTTGTGTTACTTGTGGTGGTCCTCATGCATACTACAACTGTCATCGCCACCGATGGTAGTCCGTTTGAAGCAAATGCTATAGCCGGTACTCAAATCAAGGAGGTAATCAATACCGTCCTCGAATGAACCAAACTACCGTGCTAGCACTTATCGTGCACCACCCGGTTTTAACCGTAATCCTAACCGAATCGAATCAACCTAGAATGAACCAAGGTTATCAAAACCAAGGTAATTTCTATCCTCGACCCAATCAAGGTTTCCAACAACAAGGAAACCTTCATCAAAACAATTTCAATCGAGGGAATCAATTTCATGGGAATATGAATCCTAATCAAGGAATTTTGGCAACAAGGTCAAATCAAAACATCCGACCTCAAAATTCCCTCCTAATCCACCTCCCATCATTACTCCTCCAGACCATCATCCGATGAGTTATCAAGCGCTCATGAAATCCCAAGATGAGATGAACAGTTGTTGGTCACCGATCACGATCTCAAAAGTCTTTAAATGATCAACCCTCGGGCTCGGGAAAACTTCCGAGCAACACGATCGCTAACCCGAGGGGCGATGCTAAGGCGATCACGACCAGAAGTGGTGTTTCATACAATGGACCCGCTATTCCTACTACCTCTTCTTCTTCTTCTCTCCCTAAGGTAGTGGAAAGTGAGCCTCCGACTCACAATGGACCTACGACTCCAATGCCTCCTCCACTAGGAGAAATGAGTCAAGTTATCAAGGAACTTCCAAGGAACATTAATAACGGAGGAACCAATGATGTCCATCCTCAAGTTGTCCGAAACCCAAGTCTAATCCAGAGTTGTTTTGAACCACCGTAGCTCCCATTGAAAATACCAAATCCAAATCTTCTATTCCTTATCCATCACGTTTGAATGAGCAAAAGCTCCGTGAAAAAGCTAGTCATCAAATGGATAAATTTTTCCAAATTTTCCAAGAGTTACATTTTGACATAAGCTTTATGGATGCTATCATGCCGATGCCCAAGTTTGCATCAACTCTCAAACACATGTTAAGCAACAAGGAAAAGTCGTTTGAAATGGCTAAAACTCCTCTTAACGAGAACTGCCTCAGCTATCCTAAAAAGCTTCCGAAAAGCTTGGAGATCCCGGAAAATTTCTCTTACCTTGTGTATTTCGTGAATGGTTGAATGCTTTGCCCTAGCGATCTTGGTGCAAGCATCAATCGATGCCATATTCAAGATGGAAGAAACTTTCTTCCGAACTCACTCCTACATGCATGACTCTCGAGCTTGCGATCGTACAATATCCCGTCCTCTTGGCATTGCCGAGGACGATTTGTGAAAGTAGGAAAGTTCCATTTTCCACCGACTTCGTGGTTGTTGATTTTGATGCCGATCATCGGGTTCCTCTCATTGTTGGTCGAGGATTCTCGAGAACGGGCCGTGCTCTCATAGATGTATTTGAGCAAGAAATCACATTACGTGTTGGTAATGAAGTCGCCACTTTTAACCTTGATCAAACTTCGAGGTACTCCGCAAACTATGATTCCGAGTCGGTTAACCGAATAGATATCATTGATGTTGCTTCGAAGAGTACTCTCAAGAAGTTCTTGGTTATGATCATAATTCTTCGAGTGATAATCTCACTCATTCATCTCAACCTATCATCGCCAATTCTACTCCTTCTCTCACCCCATTTGAGGAAAGTGACTTCATCTTAGAAGAGATTGAAGCCTACTTATCCAAAGATTCTGCTCCATGGGAAATTGATCACGCCCAATTGACATTGAGGAGACATACTTCTCATTGAGAAGTTGCTTAATGATGATCCATCATCCACCCTCACTCTAGTGATTCAATTCTCGATGAGATTAATCAAATTGAGATTAACTGAGGAGATATTCTTCTTGAGAAGTTGTTAAATCATGACATTTCTCCTCCTCTCCTCCCATCAAACTTCATAACAAGGAAGTCAAGTCGCTTGAGAAAATCAAGAATTTCCGAGGTTGAGCTTAAGGACTTACCACCTCATCTCGAGTATGCATTTCTTGAAGGTAATGATAAATTACCACCATTATTGCTAGAGATTTGAGTAAAGATGAAAAAGTCGCTCTCATAAAAATATTGAAGTCACACAAGCAAGCAATTGCTTGAAACTCTCCGACATTAAGGGTATCAACCCCGAATTTTGTACTCATAAAATCTTGATGGAGGATGACTTTAAGCCGCAGCTCAACATCGAGAAGAGTAAATCCAAAATCCATGATGTTATCAAACAGAGGTTATCAAACTTCTTGATGCAGGATTGATTTACCCAATCTCGATAGTCCTTGGGTTAGCCCAATTCATTGTGTTCCAAAAAGGGTGGCATAATCGTTGTCACAAATGAAGATAACGAGTTAATTCCAACTCGATTGGTTACGGATGGCGTGTTTGCATTGACTATCGTAAGTTGAATGACGCCACTCAAAGACCATTTTCCTCTACCCTTTATGGACCAAATGCTTGAGAGATTAGCGTGGAATGAATACTATTGTTTCCTTGATGGTTTCTCGGGTTACTTTCAGATTCCCATTGATCCAAAGGATCAAGATAAACCACATTCACCGCCCATACGGAACTTTTGCCTATAGACGTATGCCTTTTGGCTTATGTAATGCTCCCGCACGCTCCAACGATGTATGATGGCCATTTTCCACGACATGATCGGGAAACAATGGAGGTGTTTATGGATGACTTCTCGGTCATTGGGGATTCTTTTCAAACATGTCTCTCCCATTTAGATAAAATGCTTCAAAGGTGTGAAGACACCAATCTTTGTCTAAACCGGGAGAAAAGCCACTTTATGGTCAAAGAAGGCATAGTCCTTGGCCATAAGATTTCAAAGAACGGGATTGAGGTAGATAGAGCAAAAGTCGATGTTATTGCTAAATTACCTCATCCTACTACCGCCAAAGGTATTAGGAGTTTTTAGGTCATGCCGGTTTCTATCGAGATTCATTCAAGATTTTTCCAAAATCGCCGCCAATGACCCATCTTCTTGAAAAGGATGCTCCTTTTATCTTTTCACCGAGTGCATCGTAGCTTTTGAAACATTGAAGAAAAAGCTATCAAGCACCCATTCTCGCTGTTCTCGATCGATTTACCTTTTGAGCTAATGTGCGATGCAAGTGATTTTGCTATCGGCGCAGCCTTAGGGCAACGAAGAAACAAGCATTTTCACCAATTCACTACGCAAGTAAGACTATGATCAAGCTCAAACTCATTACACCACCACGTAAAAAGAGCTATTAGCCGTGGTGTATGCATTTGAGAAGTTTCGCCGTACTTAATCTTGACCAAATGTGTAGTGTATACGGATCACTCGGCTCTTAAATATCTCTTTGCAAAACAAGATGCAAAGCCGAGATTGTTCCGCTGGGTTCTCCTCCTCCAAGAATTTGATATCATCATACGTGATAAAAAGGAGCCGAGAACCCGTCACGATCATCTTTCCGATTAGAAAACCCTCACCAAGATGTTTTCGAGAAAAGGATATAAATGAAACATTTCCTCTCGAGACACTCAATGCGGTTTCTTTTCGTGGAAATTCTACCACCCCATGGTTTGTCGACTTTGCAAATTACCATGCGGGTAACTTCATTGTGAAAGGAATGTCAACCCAAAGAAGAACAAATTCTTCAAGGATGTTAAACACTATTTCGGGACGACCCTTTCTTATTCAAAATCTGTGCGGATCAAGTCATCCGACGGTGTGTTTATGGACAAGAAGCTCTTGACATTCTCAAAGCTTGCCATGCCGACCCACCGGGGCCATCATAGTCCAAACTACACCGCCAAAAGGTGTTTGATTCCGGTTTTATTGGCCCACAATCTATAAAGATGCCCACTAATTTGTCAAAACTTGTGATGCTTGTCGTCATCATGGAAATATATCTCAAAGGAATGAAATGCCACAAAATGCCATTCAAGTTTGTGAGATATTTGACATCCGGGTATTGATTTTATGGGGCCATTTCCATCTTCTCGTGGTAACAAGTACATACTCGTAGTGTTGACTATTTGTCAAAATGGGTTGAAGCAAAAGCTTTACCTACAAATGATGCCCGAGTTGTTGTGAAATTTTGAAAGCTCTCTTGCCGTGTTTGGAACTCCTCGTGCTATAATTAGTGATCGTGGTACACATTTTGTAATGACCAATTTGATCGTGTCATGCAAAAGTATGGTGTTACCCACCGCCTATCTATCGCATACCACCCCAAACAAGTGGGCGGTGGAAGTTTCAAACCGTGGTATTAAAAGAATCCTTGAAAGGACGAGGGTGAAAATCGTGCATCCCGGTCGGATAAACCGGATGACGACTGGCTTTTCGATACCACACAAAACACCAATTGGGTGTACTCCATACAAGCTAGTGTACGGAAAAGCATGTCATCTTCCGATTGAACTAGAGCACAAGGCTTACCGGGCCTTAAAACATGCAAACTTCAATATACGACAACCGGTGATCACGTAAAAGTTCAAATGAATGAACTAAATGAACTTCGTGATCAAGCTTACGAGAACTCTTTAATTTACAAGCAAAAGACAAAGAAGATTCATGACTCTAAAATCAAGAACCGCGTTTTCAACGTTGGTGATCGAGTCCTTCTTTTCAACTCTAGATTGAAGATTTTCTGAAAGCTTAAGTCCCGTTGGTCCGGTCCATTTACTATCACTAAGGTTTATCCTTATGGTACCATTGAGTTATCTCAACCGATGGTCCAAATTTTAAAGTAAATGGTCATCGATTAAAGCATTACTTTGGAGAGGACATTCCACCGTGGTTGTCCCGGATCTACAAACATTCCCCATGAACCAATGAATGCGGGATCGAGTCAAGCTAGTGACTCGGAATCAAAACAGTAGCACACACAATATGGGTTTTCACCCATATTTCGCCTTCTTCCCCTTTCTACCACCCTAGTGTGGGGAGTTTTTCCCATGTTGTATATATCAATCCCCAAAAAAAAAAAAAAAAAAAAAAAAAAAATGTGTATATATCAAAAACAAAATAATGGCCGTAGTATTTCCTTTTATGTTCTATGTTTCGCATAACCGCTTGTACTTTGAATATTGAGGGCAATATTCATTTCTAAGTGTGGGGGAATTCTCACGAATTTCATCATGTAATTATTCCACCCAATTCCCCGCTTTTGGCCAAAATTTTTTTTGAGTAAGTGTTTTCACTTACTCAAAGAATGGTAATCATCCGCCATGTCTAACCCACATAAGGATTGGCTAATCCAGAGCAAACGGCTCTTGGTAAAGATATCTCAAACCGCTTATGGCTTGCAATTTGCCTAAAATTGTATGGTGTTCAACTCACCATATCTTTAAACTAGTGAAAAGTTGGCTAGCCCGCAAGTTTATGGCTTGTGGTAAAGGCGCTTGAAAATCCATAATTGGTAATCGACTCACCAAAGATAATATTGATAATTTATCTAAGAGTTGGCTAGTCCGTAGCAAACGGCTTCGTAAAGACAAATCAAACCGTTGAAAGCTTATGATTTGCTCAAAATCATTTGGTTATCATTGTACCATGGTTCTTACTTGAACTAAAACAATTGGCTACTCGAGTAATGGCTTTTGGTAAAGAGATTAAAATCCATTATGTTTTTCAAATCATTGCTAGGGACTAGCAATATCTTAGTGTGGGGATTGATGAGTGTCAAATACTCATCATTTTTATACTGTTAATGCCAAAACATCCGAAAACACTCGTAAACACATCAAAATGATAAAATATCACAAATCAGTGTTTTATATGTTTTAAATGCAAAACATCAAAATCGGTGAAAACGATCAAGTTTGCATAATTGGCGCTTTAGTCCCCAAGTTACAAAAGTTGTCAAAATTAGTCCTCGGTAATTCAAAAACTTGTAAAATATCATTTTAGGTCCATGAGATTCAAAAGTTGTCAAATTAAACCCTTCAAAGTTTAAAAATCACAAATTGACAACTTTAGTCCTTTAACTTTGAAAATTGTCAAAATAGTCCTTGGTTAATTTAAAAGTGAAAATTATCAAATTTTAACCTTGTTCTATTTATAAATGACAAAATGGTCCTTATGATAAACTTTGGAGAAAATTACAAGTTTGGTCCTCAAGTTTCTAAATTGGCGCTTTAGTCCTTGGACATTTACAAAATGGAAATTATCAATATAGGTCCTTGTACTAATCACATTTGGCGCTTTTAGTCCTTGTGAGAGCTTTGGAAAATGTTCAAGATCAAACCTTCATGTTTTGTGGAATTGCACTTTTGGTCCTTGTTGTTATTTAAGCAACAAACCAAACGGACCCTATTATTAACTAAGCCCAAATCCAATCCAAAACCTTGACCCGCCCAGATTTTAAAAACAGTTAAACCGCCATCACTGCTCACCTCCTTCACTCAAGTCGTTTTACCAAAACCAAGTGGTTTTACCACTTGATTTTCACCTTCCACCTCACCATATCCACTGAGTACCTCTCCCTCCACCTCCACATCAAACCAAACCCAATTAATGTGAAAACCAACTCAGTAGGAAAATTTGGCGCCAAATTCGACAAATGGCAATTCCATGATCCGCTCAAATCAATGGTTGGATTATGGTGGGATATTCTCAAGAGTGTCGACAAGGAAGATTGAAGTCAATAAATATCAAGTGGTGAAGCAATGGAGAAGTAATCTAGTGTAATTTTAAATTTTAATGTCGCTTTTAGTTTAACTTTCAAATTCCGGTGTTTGTTTAAGCTTCAAGCTTTGTATTTTATGTTTTCAAGTTGAAATAAAACTTTTGTAAGCAACCAATTTCGCTTCAAGTCTTATCTCAAGTTATGCAATTTTCTTATTATCCAAAATCTCAATATAATGAAATGTTATTAGCAGTTGTTAGTTTGGACTCATAAGCCCACATAAGCTCCTATATAGCTTATTGAAGCTATTAGATACTCTAAAAGCGCTTTATTAGCTAAAATCGAAATTCACAAAATACCAAATAAATAGCTTAAAAATAAAAATTCCATGGTGCAAGGTTCTGAATACTGGAGCAGGGTATATAGTGGATGGTCTTGGGTTAGTGCTTATTGGTAAGCTTTAGGATCCGTTATTTGGTCTTGGTTCTCGGTTTGTGCATCAAAGTCATTTGTAAGCACTTTGATCATTTTGGCATTTCAACGTTTTAGTTGTTCATAAGCTCTAATTCTATTTCTAAGTAATGTTTATTAGTGTTAGTTAAGTGTATTAAAGTTTAAAACCAAGAGGGTTTGTTCTATTAAATCGATAGTTGTTAAAAATCTCATTTTAACAAATAAAATAGCTTCTTATTAATCTTGAGTTTCATGTTGTTGATATTGTTGTTTAATGTTTCATTAGTCCTAGTAATCAATATTATAAGGTCTTTAATCATTTGTATGGATTAAATCGGTGAAATGTTTTGAAAAACACCAAGACAAGATTTAAAGGATTGTTTGGTTTTCATTGATTTATCGATCTAAAGGCTTATTCATGATTGAAACTTGTTGGTTCATGTTTGTTATGTCATATTTGACTAATACTCCTTAGTTTGTGCTTACAAAGCACCTAAAGTCAAAATTCCTTAAAATTAATCTTTAACTCTTTATCTGTTGTAAAATGGCAAAGCAAACTTTGTTTTGTGCTTAGAATTCATCAACAAAGCTTGAAATAAGTTTATTTCAATCTTATAACATCAATCTAAGTACTTAAATTCAGGATCAAAACTCACCAAAGTCAAACTTGTCTCAATCGCTTTAAAAGTCAAAACTTGGAAAATGGTTTTGAGCCCAACTGGTAGATTTATCACGCACTCATCTTTGGGTCAAAACAAGTCAAACTTTGGGTTTTATAAATTTTCTTGGTCTAGTTTCTTATAAGCATTTTTTCAGATTTTTGTTAATTTTTTAAAGCACTCAAATAAGCTCCTCAAGTAGAGCTTATGTGCCCTGCTCCAAACTCAGTGAATACTGAGATTTTTCTCAGCTTATTGTTGAGCTTGTCCTGAGCTACTCAGAGCTGTTCTAATGTTGCTTTTTGGTTTTAAGATAGTTAACCAGGTCTAGATCAAGTCTCTTCTTTTGCTTTTCATTTCCGACTTATCTAGGAGCTTATTTTCTTGCTTAAAGTAACCCATCAAATCATTGTATAACTTATAAGCTCAATCATCAAATCTGTTGAGCTTGTGATTCGTGGTTTAGGACTTGTTGAAACTTGTTCCATTTAAGTTCTTTTAGCTTAATATAGCTTCTGTGAAGGTTTGGTGGTCTTTGGTTATCAATTGGCTTATTCAAGTGCTTATTAATAAGCACTTATAATAGCAGTTTCATTTTCTTCCAAACAAGCACATGTTTTTCTATTTTCCTAGATTCTACATATTAAAATAGACTTTTCCTGAAATTTTCATAATTTTTCATAACTGTTTGCTATTTTTCTTAATTAAAACTAGCTTTTAGGCATTTTAAATAGCTTTTAATACAAATAAATTATAAAAGTTCAAAAAATGATTTTTCAATTTTCTTAGGTTAAGATAAATATAAAAGTAATAAAAGTATTTTTCCATAATTTTCTTAGTTTAAAAGTATTTTTAGCATTTTAATTAGTTTTAAATAGTTTTAAATTAATAATAAATACATAAAAAGTCTAAAAATATATTTTTAGTTTTAAAATAAGTTTTATCATATTTTAGATTTTTCCAAGTTATAATTTCATTTTTCTAGGTTAATTTTGTATTTTCTTGTATTTTAGTGCATTTTAAATACTTAATAAATAGTTTTTAATTAATAATAATTAAATAAATAGTTTTAAAAATAATTTTCTTTTTCTAATAATTTTCTTTTATTATTAGGATTGTAAAAATATCATTTTCATATTTGTAGCTCTTTTATTTCTTTAAAACTCACGTTTTATTTTGTACGTAGACGTAATTTTATTTTAAACGTAAGTTTTAAGTTTTAGGATTTAAAAGTTCATCGACTTTAAAAATAGTGATAGCGTTTATTTAATAGATTTTATTTTTAATCTCTTTTAATTTGCATTTAAGTCGCTTTAATTTGTAGATTTTCTCTTTAGGTATAATTTTCCATCCAAAACCTTACTGATCACTATCCTTAGTGATCATTCTACCATCTGATCAAGTGTTTATTACACCAATTCATCCTCCGTGGGACTTAACGACCCGAATTCCTATATTCTCTCGATCTTAATTGCATTTGTGCTTAAGTCGTTTTAAGTCTCATTAGACTTGACGGTTTGAAGTGGGCAAGTGGAAGTTTCTAACCGGGATAAAGAATTCGGAGAGGACGGTTGGTGAAACCGTGCCTCTTGGTCGGATAAGCTAGATGACGCACTCTGGGCCTTCCGTGCGACTTACAAAACACCCATCGTGCACTCCATACAAGCTTGTATACGGAAGGCATGTCATCTACCGGTTGAGCTCGAGCACAAGGCATACTGGGCCTTGAAGCATGCTAATTTCGACATTCGAGACAACGGTGATCATCGGAAAGTTCAAATGAATGAACTAAATGAACTCCGTGATCAAGCTTACGAGAACTTTTGATCTATAAACAAAAGACAAAGAAGATTCATGACTCAAAATCAAAAACCGCGTTTTCACGCGTCGGTGATCGAGTCCTCTTTTCAACTCAAGATTGAAGATTTTCTCGAAAGCTCAAGTCCCGTTGGTCCGGTCCATTTACTATCGCTAAGGTTTATCCTTATGGTACCATTGAGTTATCTCAACCCGATGGTCCTAATTTTAAAGTGAATGGTCATCGAGTGAAGCATTACTTTGGAGAGGACATTCCATCTATGGTTGTCCCGGACTTACAAACTTTCCCCATGAACCAATGAATGCGGGATCGAGTCAAGCTAGCGACTCGGTAATCAAAAACAAGAGCATGCTATATGGGTTTTCACCCATATTTCGCCTTCTTATCTCTTTCTACCACCCTAGTGTGGGGGGGTGGGGTTGCCCACATGTTTTGTATATAAGTCTCCAAAAAAAAAAAAAAAAAAAATCTTCTTTCTAAATAGTGGCGAGTATTTCCTTTACGTTCTCGGTTTCGAGATAACCGCGGTACTTTGAATATTGAGGGCAATATTCATTTCTAAGTGGGGAATTCTCACGAATTTTATCATGTAATTATACCGCTTAATTCCCCGTTTTGGCGAAAAAAAAATTTTTTTTTTTTTTTGGAGTAAGTGTTTTACACTTTCTCATTTGGTTATCGATCCGCTTGTCTAAAAGACAAAAGGATTGGCTAATCCAGAGCAAACGGCTCTTGGTAAAGATATCTCAAATCCGTTGACGGCTTGCAATTTGCCCAAAATTGTATGGTATTCACCACCATATCCTAAAAAGTGAAGAGTTGGCTAGCCCGCAAGGTTATGGCTTGTGGTAAAGGCGATGGAAAAACCATAATTGGTAATCACTCACCAAAGATAATATTGATAATTTATCTAAGAGTTGGCTAGTCCGTAGGGTACGGCTTCGATAAAGACAAAATCAAATCCGTTGAAAGTCGGTGGTTTGCTCAAAATCACATGGTTATCGGTGTACCATGGTTCTTACTTGAATCAAACATTTGGCTACTCCGAGTAATGGCTTTTGGTAAAGAGATTAAAATCCATTATGTTTTCTCAAATCATTGCTAGGGACTAGCAATATCTCGATGTGGGGATTGATGAGTGTGTAAATACTCATCATTTTGTACAATATAAACTGCAAAATCATCCGAAAACACTCAAAAATGCATCAAAATGATGAAAATATCACAAATCGTTGTTTTATGTGTTTTAAATGCAAAATATCAAAATCGGATGAAAACATATCAAATTTGCAAAGATTGCGCTTTAGTCCCCAAGTTTCAAAAGTTGTCAAAACAGGTCCCGAGCACATAATTTCAAAAGAAAAATCACCAAAGGTCCTTTTAAAATCATAAGTTGTCAAATTTAGTCCTTTGGTGAAAAATATAAAAAGTTTGAGAAAATTACAAGTTTAGTCCTTCAACTTTGAAATTTGGCAGAAATGGCCCCTGGAAAATGGCAAAATGGCAAGTTTGGTCCTTATACTTTTGAAGGTTGTCACTTGTGGTCCCTTGGAATAACTTTTCTGAATTGGCAGCAATGGTCCCTTGATTTTCAGGATTTACACATTAAGTCCCTATAGTTATTAACCCTTTCTCCTATTTTGGACCTTGCCTAGTTTTGACCCCCTGTCATAATACCTTTTGACCCTTTGATTATTAATACACCCTTGGGTCAAATGTCCGGTCAAACCAGTTGGCGCCAAAGTCCACCCTCCCAACTGCTATCCTGCAACTCAAAGAATACCCCATCCCCTCCTCCATTCCACTCCACCATGTCCCCCACCTCCAACTAACATCCAAACTTCATTTAATGCTCCCCAACCTCCTCACTCAACCTATTTGTCAAATACCCAAAATTGGCGCCAAAATCCATTTAAACGGTTGTGATCATTTGAGCCATCCAATGGCTAAGGATTGATGGGATACACTCGTAAGAGAGAGAATGACTTTGGGTTATAAAAGAAGCAAAAGAGGAGGAAGAAAAAGGAGTCTACTAGTTTTTTATTTTTTACTTATGTCGTTTTTATGTTAAATCTTTCAATTCAGTGTAAAACTTGTAACCTTTTGTTAAATTGTATCAACTTTAAGTATTTAAATGTATTGAAACTCATTCCAAGTACCAATTTCAGTTTATTGTTACAATTCTCAGTTTATGTCCACTGTTGCAAATTTCCAAGTCTAAGTCTTGTATACAAGCTTCAAACATCTCATTTCTCAGTTCTAATAAGCTTATACAAGCTTATAATAGCTTTTTATAAGCTTAAATTCAAGTTTTAAGCATATTTGGATATTGGTCAAAGAAAGTCAAACAGGGTCAATTTGGTAATGGAGATGGTCAATGGGTGAAGCAGAGCTGGATGTGGGTTGATTTAGGTCTAGTGGGTTGATATAAATAGGTTAGTGGTCCTTTGGTTCACTGATTCAAGCCATAGTGGCTAGGACCCTTTGTGAGTAAATTTCAAGTTTTCTTGCATTTTCTTAATTTGTAGTTAAACCCTGTTCTATTCTGTTTAAAAAGATGTATTTAGGTTATGTAAAGGTAGCTTGATCATTGTTGCAAGTTTGAAAAGTGTTTGTCTCATTTAAATTACAAAACAGTAAGAATAAGGTGTGTTTGGTTCTGCATATATATCTGTCTTCTAGGCTAGCTCAGTGGTTCATTTCTGTTGGTACATGATTGTTAACTCCAAATATACTCAGTTGAGTCATTAGCTTATGCCTGCTACCTGTCATAGTCAAAATTTCACTTAAACTATCTCAACAGCTTAACTGTTGAGATTTTTGCAAATCAAAAACTAGTTTTGAACTTAGAAATCTTAAACATTGGTTGCATTGAGTTTGTTTCATCATATAACATCTATATCACCAAAATTAAGCTCAAATCTCACTAAAGTCAACAACCGGTTGTACTCCAAAGTCAAAATTGGTAAAGTCTGTTTTGAGCCCAACTACAAGGATTTTTCTTGGATTCATTTTAAGCCTAAATCGGTGAAACTTGTTGATTTGAAAACTTCCTTGGTCTACTTTCTTTTCATCATTTTTATAAAATTTTGTGATTTTTTAAAGGTTTCAAAATCTTGTTTAAAGGGTGATAATGCCTGCATACACTCGGTGAATACCGAGTGTGTACAGCGGGTTTCTGCAAAGATCGCACGAGCTCATTGAGCTTGTTGTTAGTTCTTATTTGGTTCACAAATAGTTGGCTAGGTCTAGTTTAGGTTTCAAGCTTTTGTTTTTGATTTATAGCTTATTTGAGTGCTTGTTTTGTAGCTGCAAAACTGACCCAAAATCTGTTTTTAAGCAAAAAGCTCAAACATCAAATCTGTTGTAGATTGCTTATCAGAGGGTGTAGCTTGTTGTTATTTGTTGCAATTTAGTTGTTTTAGCATATTATAGTTCCTGTTAACAGTTGGTGCCTTTTGGTGAGCTTTTGGCTTATCCAAGTGCTTATTTATAAGCACTTTCCATATCAGTTTCAAATTCCTCCACATAAGTGCCTGTTTTTCCAATTTTCCTAGGTTCCTTATATTATTTTAGAGTTTTCCTGAAATTTTCATATTTTTCCAAGTTGATTTGCTATTTTTCTGCATTTTATTTAGTTTTTAAGCACTTTTAAATAGCATTTAATACAAAAAATTAAGAAAAGGTTCAAAAAAATAATTTTTCATTTTTTTTAGGTTTAGATAAATATAAAAAGTAAAAAAAGTAATTTTCCAGATTTTTCATAGTTTATTTTGTAATTTTTAGTAATTTAATTAGTTTTTAATAGTTTAAAATTCATAAAAATAGAAAATAATCGAAAAATACAAAATAGTTTTGAAAATTCTATTTTGATATTTTAGATTTTTCTAAGTCTTAATTTTATTTTTCTAGCTTTATTTCCTAATTTCTTGTATTTTAGGTAATTATTTAATAGTTAAAATAGTCTTTAATTAATAATAATTAATTAAATAGTTGTAAAATAATTTTCTTTTTCTAAATATTTTCTTTTATCATTAGGTTTGTAAAATATCATTTTCATATTTTTAGGGTTAATATTGTGTAAGTTTCACTTTTTTTTTTTTATACGTCACGTAGATTTTAATTTCGGTTTGTAAAAACATCAAAACAAAACATCATTTTAATTATAGTGATAGCGTTTATTTAATAGATTTTATCTTTTAATTTCCTTTAATTTGCATTTAAGCCATTTTAAGTTGTTGGCTTTTTTCGTAATTATAATCTATTCAAATCCTTTTTCCGCTCAAATTTCCGATCACTTTACGTTTGATAATTCATCGCATAGCTCACTGGGCCATAACGACCGGGAGACACTATACTCCTCGGATCTTCATTGATTTCGTTCGAGCGCTTTAAGCTTGTTACGGTTCGCCATTCACAAGCTGGGCTTGTGTGATAAAGCTTGATTGTTTGGGAGCGCATCATTTATTTAAGCTTACAAGAATTTTGTTATGTAATATCGATGTATTATAAACCTTTCTCGAGACATCAATTTCGGTTCAGCTTGATTTCAAGTTTGTGCAATTTTAATTTCAAAATCTCAATAAGGTCGAATGTTGTTTGTAATTGTTGTATTGTACTCAAAAGATCATATAAGCTTTTTCTAAAAGCTTTTCTAAGCTTTAGAATCATTACAAATCGGTTTAGAGTTGAAATAGAAAAATTCACAAAATCAAGAGAAAATAGTGAGAAAATAAAATCCGGTGGAAATGATCAAGAAACCGTGCGAGTGATCTTTGGATTGCTTATTGGTTTAGAGCTTTGTGAAAGCCATAGGATGTGATCTCGCTTATTAGTTCTCGGTTTGGTGCTTGGACTCATTTTGTAAGAATTTCTCAAAATTTGCATTTTAGTTTATGTGTTTTAAGCTTGTTAATTCTAGTTCAAATCTATCTTAATATAGTTAATTAAAGTTAATTAGTAGCTTGCTTGGTTTAAAAACTGGTTTAAGTGTTTAAAGATTCAAAACTGCCTTCATTAAGGGGTGTTTGGATTTGGTGTTAAAATTGTGCTAGAGACCAATTGTGTTGATATTTATTGTTGTTATAAGTCACAATAGGATATACTAGTTCATTCAAACCTTAAAATCTAGTCCTATTTTAATAGAAAGTCAAACTCATGGTTAATCTCATTTAACTTGCTAACTGTTGGAAATTTAGAAGACATAATCATGCATTCTAGTGTATAAGTTGTTTATTTAGCCTAATTCAGTCTTATAGTAGCTTAATACATCATATTAGATCATATAGGATCATCAAAAGTTCATAAAAGTCAAAAGTTCATAACTGTCAAAAAGTCATAAATTTCCTAAATGCAGTTTTTGAATAAACTTCACAATTTCACTGTGATCTTACTGTTAGGATCTAGACTTTGAGCTTTTGGGATATTAATATTTAGCTGCTAAACAAAATTAGAAAAATACTAGCTTATATATAATTAGCTTATAGACTGCTTATTCTTTAGCTTCTTTTGACTACCCTTTTCTGAAAAATGCCCTGTGCAACAGTTATATAAATGCTTATTTGGAGTTGTTAAGTGCTTATTTCCAATTCATTATGCTTATTCAGTTGTTACAATAGCTTTTTAACAGTTAAGTAGCTTATTTCTAGTTTACTTGTGCTTATTTCTAGCTTAATAGCCAACTTAGCTTAAAATCTTGTCCTTATTACCATTTTTGCCTACTGTTGGAAATCTTAAGCTGAATCTCAGCTTATTGGTCGTTTTCATAAAAAGTCATAGTTATAAAAAGTGCTTATTTTCTTGTGTTTAATAAGTTTGCAAAAGAAAAATCGAAAAAAAAATAAAAGTAGCAAAAAGGGGTGCATGATTCGAACACAGGGACCTCCTGCACAAACAACCACGCACACAATAGATTTCCCCAACCAAGCGCCTTGGGTCTTCTTTGTGTTTAACTTTGCACAATTAATACCTTAAGGGCATTTGGCGCTTTAAGCTTAAGCCCTTTTCTAGCTTATTTCGTGGCTTATTTCCAAAACAACCACCTAGTTTCTTATTTTTCTTAGATCAAGCATAAGTCAAAGTAGTTTTCATGAATTTTTCAGATTTTTTTAGATTGTTTTAGTATTTTTAATAATTTAATTAGTGTTATTTGGTTTTTAATTCGTAATAAATAATTTAAGAGTCGAAAAAATACCCGACTTTTTTCTAAATTTTTCTTTTGTCATATAGTACGTAAAAAAATTGTTTTTACACTTGTAGGACTTTTATTTCATAAATTTTACGTTTTTGCTTGCGCACTCGCGTAATTTTTATAAATAACTTACGTTTTCATTTTAAATCAAGTTTTTAGATAATTTAAGTTTACGTTTTAGTTAAAATTGTTTATTTAAGTTATTTTATTTTATAAAATCACAAAAACATCATTGTAAAAATAGTGATAGCGTTTATTTAATATATTTTAGCTTTTTAATTTTCTTTAATTTGCATTTAAGTCGCTGTAATTTATTAACTTTTTCTTTAGGTATAGTTATCCAATCCAATTCCTTTCTGATCACTATCCTTAGTGATCATTCTATCTTCTGATCAAGTGTATACACACCATTGAGTCTCCGTGGGACTTAACGACCGGAATTCATTGTATTCTCCGGACTTCATTGCATTTGTGCTTAAGTCGTTTTAAGTCTATTACGGTTGGCCATTCACAAGTGGCCGACTTGTGTGATTAGACTTGACGGTTTGGCACGCATCAAATTTTGCGCGCATGCGGGAGGCTTTAGCGTGTGTTAACCTTTTCGATCCATTCTTGCATATATACCATCTTTTGTAAAAAGTTTTTGTAAAGTTTTCAAAATCCAAAAGTTCATTAACACTTTTCTGAAGTGTTTTCAACACCAAAAATATTTTCATTCTTTGTTTTTGCAAGATATTTTTCAAAAATCCAAAATATCCATCTTTACCCTCTCGCATCTTTTGATTCTACATTTCCTTACCCTCTAACTGCTTAATTCTTCATTCCTTATCTCCTTTAACCGCTTAATTCTCCATTCCTTATCCTCTTATCCGCTTAATTCTTTATGTCATGGTATTTGACATGTTCATGGTGTGGAGGTCCATTTAACTCGTGGAAATTGTCGTGATGTACCAATGTGAGTTTCGAGACAAGTTTGTCGGTAATCCCGATCCCATTTCAAATAATGAAACACCGACTTTTCCTACCTACCTCCACAACCCCGTGACGAATCCTACTCATGCGAAGTTTTGTGAGAATGATTCTCATTACGGTTTTGATTGTTCACCACGGGTTCCGCTTGTCTATGAGCCGGAACCATGTTACAATCGAACTTTGGTGAAAGTTATTTTCCCAATTATCTCTGCTGTGAATCGGGGGTCCTCATGCGACTTTTGAATGTCAACCGATGAATCAAAATTTTCACAATTCCAATTCTCCGGTTTGACAATTTCCAACCCCACAAGATTCCATCACCATCGACTTCCGAGCCTTCACAAGATTTAAATGATTACGAGGAGTGTAATCTTCCACAAAGTTCAAGAAATACGATTCGAAAGAAACTACAAATGAAAAGAATGGTGTGTAAGCTTCACAGATGAACATAAGAATCTGATATGATGACGATGACGATGAGGATAGTATTCAAATGAGGGAATAATATGAGGACGACGAGGAGAGTGTTATTCCTTTGAAAGATATCATTTCTCAACTCCCCGCCTATTGCTATCACACCTATCTTACCTTTTATTGCTTCGAAGACTCTCTCATAATGGGGACGAGCCTTCTAGCACTATTCCGAAATGGAATCGCCTAGTGTTGAGAGCCTTGTTCCAACCCCAAGTGAGTCCGAGGTTATCTCCATAATATGTGTGATGAGCCTCTTAATGATGATTCTTCCTCCTCTTGACATTCCATATGATCATGTCGAGATGTTCTCCGATTCGATAACGATTGTACTGTTTGACGATTCTTTATCCTATGGAGACATCGATTATGTCGAGGAGCTACCTTCCGAGCTAGTTAGCTTAGAAGAAGTGAGAAATTCGATGATCCGAAATTGAGGACGAGATACTTCGTGAAAATTGTTCAATATAAATCTCCTCGTTTCTAAGATCGAATCATTCATGCTAAGTCGCTTCATCTCCTATCCCGTTGTGGATAGTGACTCTACATTGGACAAGCCCAAGCTTGAGGCTTTTTCCAATGATTCTCTTCATGAAGAGTTCTCCGTGAACTCTCTCATGTCATATCTCCTCCGAATATAATCATTTCTATTTTGATCTTGAGGATGATATTGGCTCGGAGGAAGGTGTACTCTATCATAAGAGTTTGCTTATTGATGATACTACCTTCACCCTTCCTCCCGATATGTCTACATTTGAGGATGAAGAATGGATCTTGATTGTTATCAACATCTTTCTTCCATTCCTCACATATGATGTGACTTCTTCTCTTCTTCACTCCTTCGGGAGTGAGGACACTATCTTTGACCCCGGCATTTTCATTTATCATTTGTGAGCTGGGTCTTTCTCTGTATATCTCGTCGGTGTGGAACTTTCACGTGCTTCAATGTTTATCCAAACATCTTGAATGAAAGTCCGATGGAGATTGTTTCTTCCACTTTGCTTCCCATGAACCAATTAATGCGGGTCGAGTCAAGCTAGCGACTCGGAAACCAAAACAAGAGCACACACCATATAGGTTTTCACCCATATTTCGCCTTCACCCCTTTCTACCACCCTAGTGTGGGGAGTTGCCCACATGTTATATATATATATCTTAAAAAAAAAAAAAAAAAAAAAACCTTTCTAAATAATGGCGTAGTATTTCCTTTCACGTTCTTTGTTTCGGCATAACCGCTGTACTCTAAATATTGAGGCAATATTCATTTCTAAGTGTGGGGAAATTCTCACGAATTTTATCATGTATTATCCACCCAATTCCCTGTTTTTGGCCAAATTTTTTTGGAGTAAGTGTTTTGCACTTACTCGTTTGGTTATCATCCGCCATGTCTAATAAACAAAAGGATTGGCTAATCCAGAGCAAACGGCTCTTGGTAAAGATTTCTCAAATCCGCTTATATGGCTTGCAATTTGCCCAAAATTGTATGGTTCTCAACTCACCATATCCTAAAAAGTGAAGAGTTGGCTAGCCCGCAAGATTATGGCTTGTGGTAAAGGCGATGGAAAATCCATAATTGGTAATCACTCACCAAAGATAATAATTGATAATTTATCTAAGAGTTGGCTAGTCCGAGCAAACGGCTTCGTAAAGACAAAATCAAATCCGTTCTGACTTATGATTTGCTCAAAATCATTTGGTTATCGATGTACCAAGGTTCTTACTTGAATCAAACATTTGGCTACTCCATAAGTGATGGCTTTTGGTAAAGAGTTTTAAAATCCATTAAAGTTTCAAATCATTGCTAGGGACTAGCAATATCTTAGTGTGGGGATTGATGAGTGTCTAAATACTCATCATTTTTGTACTATCTAGATCGCAAAATCATCTCGAAAACACTCGAAACACATCAAAATGATCAAAATATCACAAATCGTGTTTTATGTGTTTTAAATGCAAAAGATCAAAATCGATGAAAAATGATTCAAGTTTGCAAAATTGGCGCTTTAGTCCCCAAGTTTTAAAATTGTCAAATCTAGTCCTCGAATTCAAAATGTGGAATTTTATCATTCAAGGTCCCTGAAATCTTCTAAGTTGTTAAAAATGGTCCTTGAATGATTCTTTGGTCAAATGGCAAGAAAGGTCCCTGAAGTTTGAAAATTTGCAAAATTAGTCCTTGGATTTTTTAAAATGGATTTTATGCAAAAAGGGTCCTTGTAATATCAAAGTTTGTCAAAATTGGTCCTTGTGATAAGTTTGGAAATATGGCATTTTTAGTCCTTGAGGTTTGGATAAATTACACTTTTGGTCCTTGATATTAACACTAAACCAAACGGATCCAATACCCAAATCCAGCCGGCCCAACATATTACCTTAGCCCAATACCACATGACCCTTGGACCTTGAGCTAGGTCAAAATACATTCTGACCCCAGTCATACCCAATTGTGACCCCCTTTGTATTATTAAAACCCCGGTCAACAAAAGTCAAAAACTCTCAAACGCGCCTAAAACCACTACCCACTGTAGCTCCCCCTCTCCACCCCTGTAAACCCAAAACCAGTAATGGTTTCTCCACATTTTCAACACCCCTCCCTTACCTTGTCCCCTCCACCTCCACTAACACCAAAACCTTTAATTGATTGGAACCAACTCTCATTAACGATCAAAACCTGCTTTGAAGAAATTGGCGCCAAAATACAATTGGACGGTTTTGATGCATTTCAATGATCCAATGGCTTAAAAGAAAAGTGGGAAATGACCTGAAGACACGTGGAAAGCTTTTCTTGAATAAATATAAGGATGAGAAGCAGAGAAGAAGGACCAAGTAGTGTAGCTTTAGTTTAGTAAATGTCTTTTTAGTTAAAATTTACTTTTCAGTGTTTATTTAAGCTTACAAGAATTTTGTTATGTAATATCACTATTATAAACCTTTCTCGACATCAATTTCGGTTTCAGCTTGATTTCAAGTTTGTGCAATTTTAATTTCAAAAATCTCAATAAGGTCGAATGTTGTTTGTAATTGTTGTATTGTACTCAAAAGATCATATAAGCTTTTTCTAAAAGCTTTTCTAAGCTTTAGAATCATTACAAATCGGTTTAGAGTTGAAATAGAAAATTCACAAAATCAAGAGAAAATAGTGAGAAAATAAAAATCCAAAGGAAATGATCAAGAAACCGTGCAGAAATGATCTTTGGATTGCTTATTGGTTTAGAGCTTTGTGGAAAGCCATAGGATGTGATCTCGCTTATTAGTTCTCGCTTGGTGCTTGGACTCATTTTGTAAGAATTTCTCAAAATTTGCATTTTAGTTTATGTGTTTTAAGCTTGTTAATTCTAGTTCAAATCTATCTTAATATAGTTAATGAAAGTTAATTAGTAGCTTGCTTGGTTTAAAACCTGGTTTAAGTGTTTAAAGATTCAAAGCGCCTTCATTAAGGGGTGTTTGGATTTGGTGTTAAATTGTGCTAGAGACCAATTGTGTTGATATTTATTGTTGTTATAAGTCACAATAGGATATACTAGTTCATTCAAACCTTAAAATCTAGTCCTATTTTAATAGAAAGTCAAACTCATGGTTAATCTCATTTAACTTGCTAATGTTGGAAATTTAGAAGACATAATCATGCATTCTAGTGTATAAGTTGTTTATTTAGCCTAATTCAGTCTTATAGTAGCTTAATACATCATATTAGATCATATAGGATCATCAAAAGTTCATAAAAGTCAAAAGTTCATAATCACAAAAGTCATAAATTTCTAAATGCGCTTTTGAATAAACTTCACAATTTCACCGTGATCTTCTTGTTAGGATCTAGACTTTGTGCTTTTGGGATATTAATATTTAGTCGCTAAACAAAATTAGAAAAGTACTAGCTTATATATAATTAGCTTATAGACTGCTTATTCTTTAGCTTCTTTTGACTACCCTTTTCTGAAAAATGCCCTGTGCAACAGTTATATAAATGCATATTTGGAGTTGTTAAGTGCTTATTTCCAATTCATTGTGCTTATTCAGTTGTTACAATAGCTTTTTTACAGTTAAGTGGCTTATTTCTAGTTTACTTGTGCTTATTTCTAGCTTAATAGCCAACTTAGCTTAAAATCTTGTCCTTATTACCATTTTGCTCATCTTGTTGAAATCTTAAGTCAATCTCGACTTATTGGTCGTTTCATAAAAGTCATAGTTATAAAAGTGCTTATTTTCTTGTGTTTAATAAGTTTGCAAAGAAAAATCGAAAAAAAAATAAAAGTAGCAAAAGGGTGCATGATTCGAACCTCAGTGACCTCCTCGCACAAACACCACGCACACAATGAGACTTCCACAACCAACCGCCTTGGGTCTTCTTTGTGTTTAACTTTGCACAATTAATACCTTAAGGGCATTTGGCGCTTTAAGCTTAAGCCCTTTTCTAGCTTATTTCGTGGCTTATTTCCAAAACAACCACCTAGTTTCTTATTTTTCTTAGATCAAGCATAAGTCAAAGTAGTTTTCATGAATTTTTCAGATTTTTTTAGATTATTTTAGTATTTTTAATAATTTAATTAGTGTTATTTGGTTTTTAATTCGTAATAAATAATTTAAGAGTCGAAAAAATACCCGGCTTTTTTCTAAATTTTTCTTTTGTCATATAGTACGTAAAATTTTTTTTTTTACACTTGTAGGACTTTTATTTCATAAATTTTACGTTTTTGCTTGCGCACTCGCGTAATTTTTATAAATAACTTACGTTTTCATTTTAAATCAAGTTTTTAGATAATTTAAGTTTACGTTTTAGTTAAAATAGTTTATTTAAGTTATTTTATTTTATAAAATCACAAAAACATCATTGTAAAAATAGTGATAGCGTTTATTTAATATATTTTAGCTTTTTAATTTTCTTTAATTTGCATTTAAGTCGCTGTAATTTATTAACTTTTTCTTTAGGTATAGTTATCCAATCCAATTCCTTTCTGATCACCATCCTTAGTGATCATTCTATCATCTGATCAAGTGTATACACACCATTGAGTCTCCGTGGGACTTAACGACCGGAATTCATTGTATTCTCCAGACTTCATTGCATTTGTGCTTAAGTCGTTTTAAGTCTGTTACGGTTGGCCATTCACAAGTGGCCACTTGTGTGATTAGACTTGACGGTTTGGCACGCATCGCTCCACATACACATCATAACATTAACACAATGAGCACATAGATGGTTTTTGCTAGAGATTTTTTCTTAGACACTTTATAGTGGGTACATTCTAGTGAGAGAAACTTGTGGAATCTTAGATTACCAAAGAATATCCAACCCTCATACCTGAGCACATAGGGAGGTAGAGGGTATTTATAGGTTACAAACTAAACGACCTCCCGACGGCCTCGTGGATCGTGGATACAGTGGGTAAAGACCCGTCCTTCCTCCACGGTGTTGCACTAAACTATTTTACGCCATCGACTAACTACATAACAACATAAATAAGTAATCGACGATTAGTCTACGAGCTAACTTATGCTAAATAATAATTGGGGTGACCGACTCTTCAATCTTGGAATTTTCTAATTCCTAACAATCTCCCCAAGGAGGTCACCCCATGTTTTACATTACAAATCCTAGCATTCTATTCTTGACTTTGTTCTTGAGCTCGTAGACAAAACAACTTCAACATTGCAATCTTTAGCATAAGTAGTGCAACTTGTAGTCCGCATGATTTGTACTTTAAATGGAGGTCATTAATGATCCATGAGATAATACTTAGGAGCCATCTTTTGAGATCATCAAGAATCATCAATTTCGAGACATCCTTTGTGGTGTTGGTATTATGTGATGTTGTGACATTAGGACCGACATGCTCACATTCGAATCATGAAATCTTCTCATCGAGTAGCGGAAGCATTTGTTGAATCATGATATTGGCGCAGCGTAGCGTGCTTGGAGTGAAAATATCGAGTCATTGATGCACTAATCATGATTTCTTTGAGTTGAATGTGTTAAGTGAGCATGCGGCTATGGATTGACCGCTTCATTCGATCACCGCAAACGCCGGGTGTACCGCATACAATGCTTAGCAATAAATCGCACGAAAGTGTCTTTGATCACTTTCGTTGAATTGAGGTACACGCCCACGGTTCCCGCTGATCAAGACATGTACTTGCCTGTGATCGGTATAATTCAAGAATTTCCTTGACAGGGTTTCGCAATGCTCTAGTGTTCTCAAACCGAACATCTCAAAGAAGACAACACGGAGTGAGTGAATCAAATAATTTTAAGTCCACCGATTGATGAAAAGAGATTTGAAAACAATCGTGTATTGCTCAATAGAAATTGTTTTTGCAATACAACGAAGGTTTTATTGAAAATCAATTATCAATCATATAAACACCTTTGGTTTGAAAATTAGTACACGGTCTATGTGCTAAAGAAAAGAGTTTTAAGCACAATGACCGGTTTTTCAAAGGTATCCGTCAATCCATAACTCGAACCGAGATTGATTCAAGAAATTGAATCGCCCATTGTTTCTGCTCGGTTGTCACATGGTTGATCCATATAATAGATCTCACATGCCACCTACCAAGAGCTTGTTTGATGTTGGCTCCGAAGGCTTTCCATCTTCATTGTGAATGTGTAAACACATCACTCGGATGTTATGGCAATACCACAAGGATAATGCGTGGGACTCAAGATATAATCTCTTTCCACATTGTGTGAAACAGAGTCTTCATTGAAAGTGTCCTAATGAGATTAATTGATGATCTCGTGGCTCTAGACTCAATTTGTGCATATTTGGATCCCGTGTCGAGACTAGGAGAGGTCTCCTTCTTCAATATCAACAGCCTCTAAGAGAAAGTCGATAGATAATGTCGGTTCCCGTGAGAATGAAACAAGTCCTTTAAAGAGGAACTTGAGTGGTTTGGAAAGTTGAAGTGCAAAGGCCCACCGGGTCCATGACGCCTTGTCTTCAATACCGATGTTACCATCGAGAGTATATGAAGTGAACCCGTTTTCGCCCTAAGGTTGAATAAATGGAGGGCTATTTGTTTTCACCCTTTCTCATTCAATTCTTTTAATTCTTCAACCCTTCAATGCTTACCGAGACTTCATAGCTAGAACCTTGTTGGGTTTATTCCAAGACTAACTCGGTCTTAGTCCGCACTCTTCCCATATCTCATTTTTCTCCTTTTATCATCATACCTAAGGACTTCTACACTAACTAGTGGATTGTCCTCGAAGATTCCTCCGGTTCGCGGATCATGGGAACATATACCTAACCTTATCATCCTTATATCACCGTACATAAAGTAAAGTTGGTCGGTCTATTTGGTATTGTTCATCCGCCATTGGATCCAATCGAAAACCATTTGAAAATCAATTCGATACTTGTGATATATTATCAAAGCATTTTGTACCGAATTGTTTTTGATATTTTAGAACGAGAACTCCCCTCAACATGTGCATCAAGTATTTGAAAATGTTTTGCACACGGAGGCAAGAGAAAGAATTAACTTCTTTGATTACCATTTTCTAAAGATATCAACATCACTTCCCACATCAAATCAAGTAGAAATAGCATTTCGGGAAGGATGAGGTTTCCATAAATTTGCTCCCCTCAATATGTGCCTCGAGGTTTGAAAAGAGTTTTGCACATACTAGAGGAACCCTTTATCATCAAAGGATTAGAAGCCATATGATCAAGGTACCTTAAAAACATTTAAAGTTGAATTTTGCAAAGATTTAAGTGTTGGGTACCCTGATGACTTGAATTTGCAAAGAGAGTTCTCCCCCTTAAAATATGCTTCGAGATTCGAAAATTGTTTAGCACATATAAGAGAGAAGTTTGCACAAAAATTGGTCATCTTATCTTTTAACATCTTTCATATTTATATCACATTTTCTCCCCCGATCAAAAATCTTAAATCCTTTGAGATTTTGGATCTCAAGTGATTTAAATATGTATGAGGTAAAATATTTGTAGGAGAAAAATGTGTCCGATTTTATATGATCAAAAAATGGACAACACAGATGTTTCCCCTTTTTCAAGGGGAAACCATAGTACAAATCCTAGCACTATTACATGTATTACAGTTGTTTATATTTGTTACACCACATATTACACATAGTTAAAAACACACCATAAATAATATCCCGACGAAGTCTTCATTCAGTCCTCTGAAGAAGTTTGTAGTGACCATCACGGAGCCTTCCACCAACAAAACTTTCAAGGCTGTGGAAGATCTTTCGTGTCTTGAGTCTTCGTCGATTGCGGCAATGAAGTGTTCACATCTCTTCACGTTATCATCATCCAAAACATAGTTTTAACCCAAGATTTCATATCAAGTTTGGCTTCTTTCACTCGTGTCAAGTTCTTCTTCACCAATTTGAGCGCACCATCACTAAACTTGTAGAGTTCACATAGACGATAAGCATACGAGATCCATATCCGCCGGTGAAGATGACGGCTCTAGGGGTGTCAAGGACTTTGTATTCTCGATGAAATTCATGCCCGCTTGCATTCCATTGAGGACTTGTAAGGTTGATCCCGGTTTGGTAGCTTTCAATGCCAAGTCGAAGTCCTCAACTCGCTTTCGAATGACTAAGCCCCGATCCAAAGAGTGACAACCGCAGAGGGCCTTTTCTCACGTCATGTAAGTGCTCAAGGTGTCCTTGAAGATTTAAGAGATAGAGATCTTCAAATCATTTGGCGTAAGATGTTTGAAGTCGTTCTCTTCAATAGTATACACTTTGAAGTCGCTCTTTTAAGGACAATCTTCTTCAAGTACTCATATCCATAGATAGGAAGATCTCACACTAACAACACTTAAGATTTGCGCTTTGATCCGACATCATTGGCCTTTTATCGACACCATGTCTTTCGATGTAGAACTTCTTCTTTTGAACCACCAGTGAGAAATACCATAAGAAGCGCAATATCATACTTTTGTTCTTCATTTGCCCGAAATTGATCAGAACCATCTGCTCAAGCCCCGATCGAGTAGGTTGCGCTTTCATCTTTGATATTGATAGAGCGGGCCTTCTTTCACAGAGCGAGCACACGATAGTCCAAGTCGTGATTGAAGAAGAATTCAAATGAATGGTTATCCGACCGTGCTCACCACCAAGAGGAAGAGATTTGTTGACATTGAAGCGATCGATTTGCTCACCGACTTGGTCATTCAAAGATCTTATGGCATTCTTCCATCCGATATTGAAGATGATTTGCATCGAATGGAAGACTTTGACAATTTCGTAAGCTTGTCCTTCTAGATCTCTTGGAGTTATGGATGAGATACTCTTCCGCTCACAAAACCATTTAATAAAACTTCCCATATCACCGAGTAGTGCGTAAGAGAGTCTTCACCGAACTTCATAATTATTCGTGATAACCGATGCCCAATTGTTGTCGAATCATAGAGTCAGACTCTGGGATGGTCCATGTGGGTTCTGGAGAAGGAGGTCTATCTTCCATAATGCAGCTTTGAATTGTGTCTCTAGAAGGTGCTACCCTGGATGTGCTAGTGCGATTCCCAGCCATGTAAGTGTCAAACCAATCTTCTGATGGCTTTGGAATATGCTTTGTCGACGCATCATCTTCATCTGGTTCTGAGTCAGCCATGACCTGAGATTCTTCGTTAACCATTTGATCATCAGGAATGAAGGTGGACGTGGATGTGAACCTTGAATCAACCGTCGTCCAGGCAGCAGATTTTTTCTGAGTACTCTGCTCTTTTGTAGGATCTGATTGACTGGAAGATTTTGGCGGTGATGATGGTGGTTGTGATGGAGGTGTGTTGGTTGTTGTAGAAGGATTACCAGATCCAGAAGTTCCAGCGCCCCCCGTTGGTGGTGGAGGTGGATCTTTGCGATCCTTCGTCAATGCTTCCATTACAATTGTTCTCCTTATCTTTTTAGCATCTTTTTCTCCGACATCAATCTTGAACTGCTCATAATAGTCGAACTTAATGGATTCTTCAAGTGCCTCATAGAGTTTATCGTGAACCTCATGCTTGTCCTCTTCACCTCATACATCCTTTCACACGTAGTCGCCTCATATCGAGATGGGGAGGTCCTTGAATCGCCTAAGAAGTGGAGCCTCCATAGCCCATTCCACAAAGATCCTTGACTTCTCCTTCAATAGCGGCAATTCTCGCTTCATTGAAGTTGAGGTGCTCTAATCTATAGACGCGATCCACCGAGAATCAACAGATTTAGGAAGTTGCCTTTCCGAGCTTCTATCCTTTTAATGGCTTTATCCAAGAGTTGATCGAGAGGTGAGAATCGTGGAGGGAAGTCGTGGAGCCACTTCATCCGCAATTGTAATGACGGGTTCGGATTTGGTGACATTGTTGGTGGTGTTTGTACAGTTGATTGAGTAGGTAAGGGAGGTGGAAGTGCGGTTGATAGTGAAGATGCGGTCATTGGAGGAATGGTTGACGATCTTCTTTGAATGTCGACATTATACATGGATTGTGCCGAATCTAAGGTTTTGTCATTAATGAATTGATCACCAAAAGAGAAGTCTTCATCAAGATTCTTAAGTGAAGATAGAGAGTTAGTAGACGATTTGGTTCATCCATCTTCAAGGTCTCATCGATCTTGTCTCAAGGTTCTCCTGTGAGCCCTTTTGTAACAGAGTGTCAACATTCAAGTCGATTGAGTCTCACCAAGTGTAAGAGATTCCTTAAACGCTTGAGCACCTTGACCACACCGATTGTTCTTTTGCATGAGGTGAATCTGTTCTTCTCTTCACTCATATTGATTTGTGGTGCTAGAAGGAGATGATGAGATAGTTAAAAGCATGTGAGCGACTTGTTCGGGCTTCAACACTTGCAACTCCTTTACCCTTGTCAAGTGTAATTGGGGTTGTTTGTCGAGGTGGTTGAGCGGGTTCTCTTAACACAATTCCACCTACTGGAGCTTTCACATTCTGACTTTCAAGGCTTTGATGAATTCCAAGTTGCAGATCAGCATCATCTTCATCAGTTAGCCTGGAAACATTCCTTGGTGTCTCAGTGTTCTCACCAATCTCCTTTTCCACTTTCTTCCTTTTGCTTTCGCTTCTTGGAGGCGGTGTCGATCGTTGAGAACTTTCACGCCTCTTTTTAGGAAGAGAGGCATAGGATGCTTGTGGGTCGACTTGGTCACGGAGCATTTGGTTGTAAAGGAGAGGTGTGACATCGTGAGAGTTTGGTTGCTCTTTTCATGTATTGCTTGAAGTAGTCCTTCTTCTTGATATCTTCCGTGAGAAGACAATCAGAATTGGCAATCCAAATACTTCTTTATCCGTACTCTAGGAACATATTTCGTGTTTCCTAAAACAAATTCATCTTCTGCTTTGTGTAAAGTTGACTCAGACCTAGGAGTGAATTTATGAGTTTGTTGTAAGTACTGGATAACAAGCTTAGAGAATCTGATGCTGGGAATTACAAGCTTGTTCTGTTTCTTTCGGCCTTGAGCATTGTTCTGGAAATAGGTTCTATCAGATATGAATGTGTTCATTGATAATGAGAATTCTTCCCAAATACGATCTGAGACATTCACATCAACCCTATTAATGATTCCCCATAGGATTTGCAAGATAGGTATTCTCACTTTATCGAACCCCGAAGTTTTCCCGTATAAGCATAAGTTCGTAATGGTTGTAATAGCTCTCGTGGTTGATACATGTGTCCGGTGATGATGTCGATGCTCTTGAAATACTATTCGATAGCCCAACCCAATTAGAAATACAATCGATCGTCGGCACTGGTGGAGATTCGAATCGAACGCCGTGGTTACATGGTGTGATTCCAAGGGCCTTGCTCGTAATATCGAAATCAATTGTGAACTCCCTATTATCCAGCTTTGCAAGAGTATTGTCTTTGTGATTTTGTTCCATTGAACGGTGTTCCGTAATTGTTGAATGTAAATGGTTGGAATTGAGCATTGCTTGGTAATTGCTCAAGAAGTTTGTGTTTTTGAGGATGTCAATAGAAACTTTGAGTATCGGATTTTGTTGAAGCCTTTGTAGGTCCACGTAACAGTTGCTTTTTCCAATAACTGCCCATTGACTCCTGGGAAGAATTTCTTCGTCTGAGAGAACTCTGGATGATGCCGAAGGGGTAACGCTCTTTTCTGGGATTGAACTAGCCATTGACGGTCTGAGTAATCATACAATCAACAGTAATGAATGGGAACAGGTTAGATGAAAAATGGTAGATGAGACAACAATGAGAGCACCCTTATGACATAGACACATAGAAGTAGTCACTCAGAGGGAGTTCCCAAAAACACATACAGAGACATAAAAGACAACTTCCTTACGAGAGATAATACAATGAAGTATAATCTTACAGATAAATATTCACATGACGAGCAGATAAGGAAATAACAAGCAAAAGAGAGCATAGCAGAGGGATCATGTCATGAGCCACAATACAGATGTAGAAGTGATATAACAAATATGTATGAGGCAAAAAGTAACATTTGGCAGTCGTGAGATAAGCCAAGTACCTTTTGCCTAAACAGAGATGTCATAACAGACTACATATAGTATGTTGATTCAACAAGTCGAATAAGGAGATCCTAAGTGTTGAGAGAATGAGATCATCTTTAGCACAAAGACCTTTGAACATTTTAATAATCCTTGACCCTAATACTAATTCTCAACATGAAAGTGAACAATGTTGCAAACTTGTAAAGACAAGTCGACATCTAGAGTCACAGACAAGTCGCTAATAGTTTAGCACTCTAAGTCGCTAAGCCAATTCGCTAGCTAGTAAAGTCAAGTCGCCATGAACAGTACCTAAACCAAGTCGCTACAAAAACAGTCAACTAAGTCGCTAGGTAACTAATTCGCTAACTTGTAAATACAAGTCGCCATGAACAGTAACACACCCAAGTCGCTACCAATTCGTTAACTAAGTCGCTAAGTTACTAATTCGCTAACTTGTAAATACAAGTCGCTAACTGCTAACTCGCTAACCAAGTCGCTAGAATATAGTGAACTAATTCGCTACAGAAACGTAGTCGCTAACTTGAACACTAACTCGCTATGAAGAACATTCAGACTAAGTCGCTACCAAGAACAATTTAACTCGCCACCAAGAACACTTCAAACATCAACCTATCAGTCCAATCCACTTAATCATACATCAATGTATTCCAAACACTATATTCCAAACAATATATTCCAAACATTTTGAATCCGTTCAATCATTATACAAGCAACAAACATACTAATACATGATAAATCGAACCTAAGCGAGAGAGACAAATAATCACAACACACGAGCTCGAAGGATCTGGATATAAAGGACATGTTAGAGACTGGACACCAAAACTTAAGATAACAAAGATAGGAGGTGATCGAAGCAAACCTCGTACTAAGTCGCTAGGGTTTGCACAAGTGACGAAGGAAAAAAAAGAGAGAGAAGAAAAAGAACTTGTTTGGGAAAAACTTGGTAACTCGCTAACAGATAATTCGCTAGGGGTATAAACCATCTTAGGCAATATGACACAATTGGTCCTTGTGGTTTTAACATGAGGTGAGGTAATTCGCTAATGCAACATAACTATCACTATATGACAAGTTTGGTCCCTATGGTATTGATGAACGAGTGGTAAGTTGCTAACACGGATTATCACACTGATCACCATGAATCAATTAAACCTTTAAACACATAGGCAATAACTACGAAGGCACACAAGGAAAATCACACGAGCAAGATACAACCACAACCAATAACTGAGAGAAACACATAACCAGATATTTCAAAAGCATAACCAGTTAGTCACCCAAGCAGGAAACCACCACACCATACAAATGAGCAAACATCATAACCAGTACAGAAGCCATAGGCATATAAAACAAATCTCCCCCTCAATCAATGTCATCAAAGATCATTGATTGATATTAACCAATCCCATTATAACACCAAGAATATATCATTTGTTCGAACTTCATCTATGATCCCGTGCCATTATTGAATGACATTTCTAGGACCGTAGATGTTATCGATAACAAGGAATATATTCTTTATTAGTTTGAGGAAAATGATAAAATTTTGAAATAAAAATGACATAATATTTTGCAAAGAAGTGTATAATTTTTTTTTTTTTTTTTTTTTTTTTTTAATACTTGATTTATACAAAGATATGGATGGACGAGTCCCGATTCAAGATGAATAGGAGTCAAAGCACGTAGTGCATCAATCGTTGCACGCTATAGCTCCCGAATGAGCTATGTTCATTTCGATGGGAACCAAGTCATGAAGTTCGGATTGAGTTGAGCATTGTACCGAAAAGACGAGAGCACATTGTACTAGAAGCACATGTAGATTTGTACATAGAAGAGTTAGTGACATGATTAGTCTCACATTTGGATGCATCATCAGATACTACAGACTTATCATTAATGGAGATCCTATTAGGCTCTACATTCTTGAAAAGTTTACCAAGAGGAATCCATTTTAGGCATGATCTAGGGATGTAAGTTCGCTTAAGTCCCAGAAACTTAAATAATCTACCGTGGGAATCCATTTGAAGCCACGTGAGTTGAACTAAATGAGTGCACACCCTTGTTTTGACTATTTGTCTTTTGTGATCGAGAATTTCTTAGGGATTGATCCGTCGACTATGTTTTGCATGATACCTAGTTGCTTATAGCATTTCGATTTGTGGGTGATGTTCATTAGTCCTATGCTTGGGATTCATCATATCTCGAACTAGGCAATGAAGTGACCGGTTTTGACAAAATGACTTATTATCAACTTGGGATGTAAGCTTAGATTTCAATGGTTTAGCTCTTTCGCACCTAAAGGCATTAGGTTGTTTAATAACTGTTTGTTTCAAGGGTTCTCGAACCGTTGACTTTCCCAAAGTTGAAGGTTTTGCGACTTAGCGCTCATCCTATTTCCAACATACTTCCCGAGCTCATTTTTAGGGCAACAATATTGAAGCTCTTATCCCGAATTTGTGCTTTGAGGTCATCAATATCTTTCATCAAGTTAGATTGATTGACTAACTTAGAGTTTGTTTCCTCAAGGTTCTTTCTTAAATGCTCATTTTCTCTTAGAAGGTTGGACACACATAGAGCTAGTTCGAATTCCTAGATTCTAGTGTATCACTCATCTCATGACAAATATATTTCGGGCTTCGAAAGAAGCGATTTCGATTTCTTATGGTCGAATCTTTGTCCCGAATCGGGATTTTAATCGATTAATTTCAAAAATTCTCTAAATTCGGAAGTTCCAGACACTACACTCGCTTTTTTGCATAAAACATTTCATTCTTATGTTGTATTTCAATTTGCAAAGAGATACGTTGTTTTCAAGAATTGAAAATTTGTTTGAAAGCTCATCATATACCCTTTTTCAATCATGTTACTTGCATTAGATTCGGACAAAACAAAGATTGATTCCACATTGTTATGTTCGGGTAAGAGTCATGTACCTTTTGTGAGAATTAGTGTGATCGATAAGTGTACCTTGTTGATTGATACCTTTTCTCGACTCGAGAATTTGAGATCGTTGTTGTTTTCTACATCCTTTTCCATCACAACCGAGATTCTCGCAATCGTGTCTTCTTCACCGGTTCAACTGGAATGAAGCATGACACGTCATCATTGTTCCATGGACACTCTTGACACTCATTCAATTCCTTCACTTGTTATTCTCTTTGCGCTTCCTCGATGTATGTTTCCATATTACTCATAAGTTGAATAAATGAGTTTCAACTCATGAATTTCCATTCCGTGTGCTTTTGAAAGACATTCCACCATGATATTATCAAAATCGAGGAGTATTCTTCCTGTAAGTGGTGAAATTGGTTGAAGATGGTTTGGAGAGCGACATGAGAATCATCCGTTGAGAGCTTTTCTTTGGTAATTTGAAACCTCGATCGTTCTAGGTTAAGCAAAACAGTTCTTGTTAAAGTGGGAAAATCCCGACGAAGGATGGCACAACTTGTTCGATCCATGGTTGTTGATAAGAGTAATTTGAGAAGTCGATCGAGATGTTGAAACGGCTCACCGGTGCATTCCACATTCTTAGCATCATCTCAAGACATTAAGAGTGACTTATTTGAGTTGTTCGATTGATCAATATTGAATCATTAAGTGTGTGGCTTTCGGATAGGCATTCTGCTTCACAATTACGTGCTATGTCATAGAGAGCAAGTACTTTGGTGATTAAAGGATCCATGATGACTGACATTGTGTTATTATGAATTACTCCCCAAGTCTCTAGAGAATTAGAATCAACTCGCTACCAACTAAATAGCACTAATCCCAAGTCGCTAGAAGATACTACACCAAGTCGCCAACACTAATTCGCCACCACGCTAAGTCGCTAGCTTTCCAAGTCGCTAGCCAGATGTAAGTCGCTAAGTGGTAACTCGCTAACACTCAAGTCGCTAGCAAAAATTCGGCAGCAATTCGCTACTCAAGTCGCCAACGATGCAAGTCGCTAAAGAGCAACTCGCTACAAACCAAGTCGCTACCACAAGTCGCTACCCGTAGTGGAGAGTCCACTACTTGTACTTTAACTCGCTAGATCTAACTCGCTAGTTCCAACATTGTAAGTCGCTACAAAAATGTGAAGCAAGTCGCTACCAAGAAAATATTCCGTGAGCTAAGTCGCTAGCTTGAAAAAACCATATAAACATCACTTTTCAATCCAAAACAACCCAACCAAGATGATTCAAGCTACCAAATGAAAACCTAAACACTTTTGATGATTCTAAACATAAAAGTACCAACAAAATTCAAACTTTAACACAAGAAATCAACCAAATGATGCAAAACCACTAAACTTTTCAAACTCAAAACCACCTAAAACCACTATAAATCCAAAGATGTGCAAGATATGATCTAACCATGGCTCTTGATACCAATTGTAAGATATAACTTTTCACATACACATCATAACATTAACACAATGAGCACATAGATGGTTTTAGAGAGAAAGAGTGGGACATTCTAGTGAGAGAAACTTGTGGAGTATTAGATTACCAAAGAACATCCAACCCTCTACCTTGGGAGGTAGAGGGTATTTATAGGTTACAACGGCCTGTGGATCGGGGATACTAAAACGACCTTCCTCCACGGTGTTGCACGGACTAACTACATAACAACATAAATAAGTAATCGCGATCGTGGATACTAAATAATAATTGGGGTAAAGACCTTCAATCCTAATTCCTCCACGGGATGTTGCACTAAACTATTTTACGCCATGACGATCTAACTACATAACAACATAAATAAGTAAATTCGACGACAACATTAGTCTACGAGCTAACTTATGCTAGAATAATAATTGGGGTGCTACCGACTCTTCAAATATATCACCAAAACTTAGAATTTTCTAATTCCTAACAATAACAAGTCATTGTTTTCAATTCGCTAGAATGAAGGTTTTTAAGAGATTAATTATGAGTAAATGAAGGTAATAACTTACTTTTACGTTTGTTATATAATGTGTTTTTAGTCATGTTTCTTCAAGTAATCATGTTTCTTTGTTTATGATGGCACAAATATAGGAAACCTATAGTGTTTCTTCAAAGGTTGTTGAGCTTTATGATGGCAAATGTAGTTGTTAATTTTTATATGGATGCTAAATGTAAATAGTTGTTTCAGTTATACTCATCCTACATAATCTGCTGATGTTACATGTGTTAGTGACTGACGGAAAGTGTTCTAACCGAATGTATACAAACAATGGTCAAGGAGTATATGTGCTCCAAGGAAAATGACATTATTGATTTCTATATACGTGTGTTGCTGCATGTTTGCTATAATTTTCTTTTACTGCTAGACATTGCTACAGTTCTTTCACTAATTTATAGCTTTTAACCACATTATTACAGTTACCTGAAACCAAAACCTAAACATATTACAACATTAATTAGGGAATTGCACAAACGCAGACACTCATCGATGGCTCTTTTGTTGTCACACATTTAACAAAACACAGAATTTCAATAGAAACAAGTGTGATTTTGATACAAACCAAACCATAGATATTTAGTTTGAATATGATTTGATCCAATCGAAAATAGAAAGAGTTTTAATGTTGGGAAGGGTGTTATCATGTATACGAATAACACCCATGTATATAAAGAATATGTCTACCATCCCAACAGCATTGCGGATAGAAAATTGCATTGCACATGACCACTTATGCTGAGGGTATGTCTTTTGTGTCGTCTTTGCTAATGACCCGCATTTTTTCTTAGACACTTTATATTGTTTTGGTAGGCTCTCAGGTGACAGGAAGTGAACCTTTTTGGTCAATCTTGATTCTGACAATGTAAAACCTCATAAATGGGATAATTATATGTTTAATATATACATTACAGTATACAATATATATATATCTATACATATATATGGGACTAACCATGACACATCACTAATGCTTACATGGCACACTAATGTTGACATGGAGCATCTATGATGACATGGAAATGCTGACAGGGCACAACATTCGGCTACATAATTAAAAAAGATTGTCACTTGCAAGATTTGAACTCGGTTTTAGACACCCAAACACAAGCGACTCAACCAGTGGAGCAGGGCACAAGTGGTGCTACAAAGCTACATTCCCTAACTTATAACTTGCGTCTCCTCATCAATATATCACCAAAACTTCAGAATCGACTCCCTTTTCACACGCATTTCTAAAGCAATTCTCAAATTACGCTCCTCCTTAAAATCAATACCATGTTTAGGTTGTTTACTTTTTGGATATGTGATTGTCAAATCGATTCAAAACCCTAAATCATTCAATTCCTTATTTTCATCCACCGAAACTCAAACCTTAAACCACATCTTAGCCAGTATAGGGTTTTGATTAACAAGTCATTGTTTTCAATTCGCTAGAATGAAGGTTTTAAGAGATTAATTATGAGTAAATGAAGGTAATAACTTACTTTTACGTTTGTTATATAATGTGTTTTAGTCATGTTTCTTCAAGTAATCATGTTTCTTTGTTTATGATGGCACAAATATAGGAAACCTATAGTGTTTCTTCAAAGGTTGTTGAGCTTTATGATGGCAAATGTAGTTGTTAATTTTATATGGATGCTAAATGTAAATAGTTGTTTCGATTATACTCATCCTCGCAACTGTTGATGTTACATGTGTTAGTGACGGACGACAAAGTGTTCTAGCGAATGTATACAAACAATGGTCAAGGAGTATATGTGCTCCAAGGAAAATGACATTATTGATTTCTATATCGTGTGTTCTTGCATGTTTTCTATAATTTTCTTTTCTGCTAGACATTGCTACAGTTCTTTCACTAATTTATAGCTTTTAACCACATTATTACAGCATACACAAACCAAAACCTAAACATATTACAACATTAATTAGGGAATTGCACAAACGCAGACACTACTGATGGCTCTTTTGTTGTCACTGTAAGATATTAACTTTCACATACACATCATAACATTAACACAATGAGCACATAGATGGTTTTAGAGAGAAAGAGTGGGACATTCTAGTAAGAGAAACTTGTGGAATATTAGATTACCAAAGAACATCCAACCTCTACCTTGCAAGGTAGAGGGTATTTATAGGTTACAAACTAAGCGACCTCTGACGGCTGTGGATCGGGGATACATTGGTAAAGACCGACCTTCCTCCACGGTGTTGCACTAAACTATCTTAAGCTACTAACTAACTAATTAAATACATAAAAGCGAAACTAATGACCAATCTACGAGCTAACTTGTGCTAGATAATAGTTGGGGTGACCGACTCTTCAATCTTTGGAATTATCTAATTCTAACAATCTCCCCTAAGGAGGTCACCCCATGATTTACATTCTGAGACCTAACATTTCTTGACTTGGTTCTTGAGCTCGTAGACTTTCATATATCAACATCGTAAACTTAGTGCATAGGTGGTGCAACTTCAAAGTCTGCAAAGATTTGTACTTTAAATTGGAGGTCCATTTCTGATCCACGAGATAGTAAATATGAACCAGCTTTTGAGATCATCAGCAATCAAACAAATCTTTGAAACATCCATTGTGGTGTTGTGACTTTAGGACCGACATGCTCACATTCTGGATCATGATATCTTCTCATCAGAGTAGCGGAAGCTTTTAGTTGATTCATGATATTGGCGTGCGTAGCGAAGAATGGAGTGAAAATATCGAGTCATTGATGCACTAATCATGATTTCTTTTGAGTTGAATGTGTTAAGTGAGCATGCGGCTATAGATTGACCGCTTCATTACGATCACCGTAAAAGCGTCGGGTGTACACGCACAACAGATTAGCAATAAATCGCACGAAAGTGTCTTTGATCACTTCGTTGAATTGAGTACACGGCCCACGGTTCCCGTTGATCGATTACAAGCTTGCTGTGATCGGTATAATTCGAAGAATTTCCTTGACGGGGTTTCGCAATGCTCTAGTTGTTCTCAAACGGAACATCTCAAAGAAGATAACACGGAGTGAGTGAACCATGAATTTAAGTCCAGCGATTGATGAAAAGATATTTGAAACACAATCGGTATTGCTCAATAGAAATTGTTTTTGCAATACAACAAGGTTTTAGTGAAAATCAATTATCAATCAAAAAAACACCTTTGGTTTGAAGAATGAGTACACGGTCGATGTGCTAAAGAAAAATTTGTTAAGCACAAAGACCGGTTTTCAAAGGTATCCGTCAATCCCTAACACGAACCGGATTGATTCAAGAAATTGAATTGCCCCATTGTTTACATTCGGTTGTCACATAGTTGATCCATATAATAGATCTCACATGCCACCTACCGGGAGCTTGTTTGATGTTGGCTCGAAGGCTTTCCATCTTCATTGTGAATGTGTAAACACATCACTCGGATGTTCCGCAATACCACAAGGATAATCGTGGGACTCAAGATATAATCTCTCTTTCCACATTGTGTGAAGCAGAGAGTCTTCATTGAAAGTGTCCTAATGAGATTTATTGATGATCTCGTGGCTCTAGACTCAATTTGTGCATATTTGGATCCTGCGGGAGACTAGGGAGAGGTCTCCTTCTTCAATATCAACAATCTCTAAGAAAGTCGATAGATAATGTCGGTTCCCGTGAGAATGAAACAAGACCTTTTAAGAGGAACTTGAGTGGTTTGGAAAGTTGAAGTGCGATGCGTCCTTTGGGTCCATGACGTCTTGTCTTCAATACCGATGTTACCATCGTTAGCATATGAATTGAACCGGTTTACGCCTAAGGTTGAATAAATGGAGGCTATTTGTTTCACCCTTTTCTCATTCAATTCTTTTTAATTCTTCAACCCCTTGATGCTTACAGAGACTTCATAGCTAGAACCTTGTTGGGTTTATTCGATACTAGCTCGGTCTTAGTCCATGATCTTCCCATATCTCATTTTCTCCTTTTATCATCATACCTAAGGACTTCTACACTAACTAGTGGATTGTCCTGGTAGATCCCTCCGTTACAGCGGATCATGGGGACCAATACCTAACCTTATCATCCTTATATCACCATACATAAAGTAAAGTTGGTCGGTCTATTTGGTATTGTTCATCGCCATTGGATCCAATTGAAAACCATTTGAAAATCAATTCGGATACTTGTGATATATTATCAAAGCATTTTGTACACGAAATGTTTTTTTTTTTTGATATTTTTAGAACGAGAACTCCCCTCAACATGTGCATCAAGTATTTGAAAAGTTTTGCACACGGAGGCAAGAGAAAGAATTAACTTCTTTGATTACCATTTTCTAAAAGATATCAACATCACTTCCCACATTAAATCAAGTAGGTGTAGCATTTCCGGGAAGGATGAGGTTTCCATGAATTTTGCTCCCCCTCAATATGTGCCTCGAGGTTGAAAAGAGTTTTGCACATACTAGAGGGAACCCTTTATCATCAAAGGATTAGAAGCCATGTGATCAAGGTACTTTAAAAACATTGAAGTGTTGTGTACCCTGATGACTTGAATTTGCAAAGAGAGTTCTCCCCCTTAATATATGCTTCGAGATTCGAAAAATTGTTTAGCACATATAAGAGAGAAGTTTGCACATAAATTGGTCATCTTATCTTTTAACATCTTTCATATTTATATCACATTTTCTCCCCGATCAAAATCTTAAATCCTTTGAGATTTTGGATCTCAAGTGATTAAATATGTATGAGGTAAAATATTTGTAGGAGAAAATGTGTCCGATTTTATATGATCAAAAAATGGACAACACAGATGTTTCCCTTTTACAAGGGAAACCATAGTACAAATCCTAGCACTATTACATGTATTACAGATTGTTCATATTTATTACACCACATATTACACATAGTTAAAAACATAAATAGTATCCGAAGAAGTCTTCATTCAGGTCCTCGAAGAAGTTTGTAGTGACCATCACGAAGCCTTCCACCAACAAAACTTTCAAGGTGCGGAAGATCCTTCATGTCTTGAGTCTTCGTCGATTGCGACAATGAAATGTTCACATCTCTTCACGTCATCCTCGGTCAAAAGATGGTTTTAACCCAAGATTTCATATCAAGTTTGGCTTCTTTCACTCTGGTGTCAAGTTCTTCTTGACCAATTTGAGCGTACCATCACTAAACTTGTAGAGTTCACATAGGCGCATAAGCATCACGAGATCCATATCTGTCGGTGAAGATGGCGGCTCTAGGGGTGTCAAGAACTTTGTATTCTCGATGAAATTCATGCCCGTTGCATTCCATTGAGGACTTGTAAGGTTGATCTGGTTTGGTAGCTTTCAATGCCAAGTGAAAGTCCTCAACTCGTTTCGAATGACTAAGCCCACGATCCAAAGAGTGGCAAGAGAGAGGGCCTTTTTCTCACGGACGACAGTAAATGCTCAAGGTGTCCTTGAAGATTTAAGAGATAGAGATCCTCGAAATCATTTGGCGAAGATGTTTGAAGTCGTTTTCTTCAATAGTATACACTTTGAAGTCGACTCTTTTAAGGACAATCTTCTTCAAGTACTCCATATCCATAGATAGGAAGATCTCTACACTAACAACACTTAAGATTTGCAACTTTGATCGACATCATTGCGTCTTTTATCGACACCATGTCTTTCGATGTAGAACTTCTTCTTTTGAACCACCGGTGAGAAATACCATAAGAAGCGACAATATCATATTTTTGTTCTTGATGAGCCGAATTGATCGGGAACCATCATTCAAGCCCACGATCGAGTAGGTTCGACTTTCATCTTTGATATTGATAGGCGGGCCTTCTTTCGGTGGGCGACACACGAGATAGTCCAAGTCGTGATTGAAGAAGAATTCACTGAATGGTTATCGACCGGGCTCACCACCAAGAGGAAGAGATTTGTTGACATTAAGCGGTGATTTGCTCACCGACTTGGTCATTCGACATCTTATGGCATTCTTCCATCGATATTGAAGATGATTTGCATCGAATGGAAGACTTTGACAATTTCGTAAGCTTGTCCTTCTAGATCTCTTGGATTTATGGATGAGATACTCTTCCGCTCACAAAACCATTTAATAAAACTTCCCATATCACGGTGTAGTGCGAAGAGAGTCTTGGTGGAACTTCATAATTATTCATGATAAGCGATGCCCAATTGTTGTCGGGAATCATAGAGTCGAACTACGGATGGTCCATGTGGGTTACGGAGAGGAGGTCTATCTTCCACAATGCGACTTTGAATTGTGTCTCTTGAAGGTGCTACCGGAAGTGTTAGTCCGATTCCAGCCATGTAAGTGTCAAACCAATCTTACGAAGGCTTTGGAATATGCTTTGTCGACGCATCATCTTCATACGGTTACGAGTCAACCATGACTTGCGACTCTTCGTGAACTATTTGATCATCGAGGAATTGAGGTGGATGTGGACATGAAACTTGAATCTACCGTCGTCCGAGCGTGATTTCTTCTTAGTATTCGATCTTTTGTAGGACACGATTGATTGGAAGATTTTGGCGGTGATGATGGTGGTTGTGATGGAGGTGTATTGGTTGTTGTAGAAGGATTACGGATCCGAAGTTCAGCGCCCGTTGGTGGTGGGGTGGATCTTTCGCGATCCTTCATCAATGCTTCCATTACAATTGTTCTCCTTTTCTTTTTAGCTTCTTTTCTCCGACATCAATCTTGAATTGCTCATAATTGTCGAACTTAATGGATTCTTCAAGTGCCTCATAGAGTTTCTTTGTGAACCTCATGCTTGTCCTCTTGACCTCATACATCCTTTCACAGGCTGCTCATATCGGAGATGGGAGGTCCTTGAATCGTCTAAGTGGAGCCTCCATAGCCCATTCCACGACATCCTTGACTTCTCCTTCAATAGCGGCGATAACCGCTTCATTGAAGTTGAGGTGCTCAATCTATAGACGCGATCCATCGAGAATCAGCAGATTTAGGAAGTTGCCTTTCGAGCTTCTATCCTTTTAATGGCTATATCCGGTAGTTGATCGGTGAGAATCTTTGGAGGGAAGTCGGTGGAGCCACTTCATCCGCAATTGTAATGACGGGTTCGGGTTTGGTGACATTGTTGGTGGTGTTTGTTCGATTGATAAGGGAGGTGGAAGTGCGGTTGATAGTGAAGATGCGGTCATTGGAGGAATAGTTGGCGTATCTTCTTTGGATCTTGACGATGTACATGGATTGTGCGAGAATCTAAAGTTTTGTCATTAATGAATTGATCACCAAAGAAATCTTCATCAAGATTCTTAAGTGAGGATAGAGAGTTAGTGGACAGATTTGGTTCATCCATCTTCAAGGTCTCATCAGATCTTGTTTCAAGGTTCTCCTGTAAGTCCTTTTGTAATAGAGTGTCAACTTTCAAGCCAGATTGAGTCTCACCAAGTGTAAGAGATTCCTTAAATGTTTCAGGAACCTTGACCACTCCAGATTGTTCTTTAGCATGAGATGAATCTGTTCTTCTCTTCAGCTCATATTGATTTGTGGTGCTTGATGGAGATGATGAGATAGTTAACAGCATGTGAGCAGCTTGTTCAGTTTCAACACTTGCAACTCCTTTACCCTTGTCAAGTGTAATTGGGGTTGTTTGTTGAGGTAGTTGAGCGGGTTCCCTTAACACAATTCCACCTAGTGGAGCTTTCACATTCTGACTTTCAAGGCTTTGCTGAATTCCAAGTTGCAGATCAGCATCATCTTCATCAGTTAGCCTGGTAACATTCCTTGGTATCTCAGTTTTCTCACCAATCTCCTTTTCCACTTTCTTCCTCTTTACTTTCTGCTTCTTGGATGCGGTGTCAGACTGTTGAGACCTTTCAAGTCTCTTTTTAGGAAGAGAGGCATAGGATGCTTGTGAGGCTGACTTGGTCATGGGAGCATTTGGTTGTAAAGGAGATGGTGTGACATCAGCAGAGAGTTTGGTTGCTCTTTTCATGTATTGCTTGAAGTAGTCCTTCTTCTTGATATCTTACGTGAGAAGACAATCGAGAATTGGCAATCCAATACTTCTTTATCCGAACCTCTAGGAACATATTTCGGGTTTCCTAAAACAAATTCATCTTACGCTTTGTGTAAAGTTGATTCGGACCTAGGAGTGAATTTATGAGTTTGTTGTAAGTCTTGGATAACAAGCTTAGAGAATCGATCTTTGGGAATTACAAGCTTTTCATTTCTTTCGGCCTTGAGCTTTGTTTTGGAAATTGATTACATCGGATATGAGCGTGTTCATTGATAACGAAAATTCTTCCCAAATACGATCGATACATTCACATCAATCCTATTAACGATTCCCATAGGATTTGCAAGATAGGGATTCTCACTTTATCGAACCACGATGTTTTGCGGATAAGCATAAGTTAAGAATTGTAGTAATGGCTCTCCAAGGTTGATACATGTGTCCGATGATGATGTCGGATGCTCTTGAAATCTTGTTACGATAACCCAATCCAATAAGAAAGACAATCGGATCGTCGGCACGGTGGAGATTCGAGCGAAAGTCGGGGTTACATGGTGTGATTCCAAGAGCCTTGCTCGAAATATCGAATCAATTGTGAACTCCATATCATCCGGTTTGCGGGAGTATTGTCTTGTGATTTTGTTCCATTGAGCGGTGTTCGGTAATTGTTGAATGTAAATGGTTGGAATTGAGCATTGCTTGGAAAGTGCTCAAAGAAGTTTGTGTTTTGAGGATGTCAATAGAAACTTTGAGTATCGGTTTTGTTGAAGCCTTTGTAGATCCACATATGATTGCTTTTTCCAATAACGACCCATTGACTCATGGGAAGGATTTCTTCGTCTGAAAGAACTTTGGATGATCTTGACGGGGTAGTGCTCTTTTACGGGATTGAACTTGCCATTGATGTTACGAGTAATCATACAATCAACGATAATGAATGGGAGCAGGTTAGATGATAAGTGGTAAGTGAGACAACATTGAGAGCACCCTTATGACATAAAGTAGTAACTCGGAAGGAGTCCCAAAAACACATCTGAGAGAAGATAGAGTGGCATAGATTACAAATATATGACAACTTTCAAATATATGATAACATTCATAATTGAGATATATCAATGAAGTACAGTCATATAGATAAATAATTACATGACGAGCTTATAAGTGATTTAAAGGGCAAAGAGTGCATTTCAAAGTGATCATGACATGAGCCAAGATACACATGTAAAAGTGATATAACAAATATGTATGAGGCAAAAAGTAACATTTGGCGGTCGTGAGAGAAACCAAGTACCTTTTGCCTAAGCAGAGATGTTATAACAGTTACATAGAGTATGTTGATTCAACAAGTCGAATTAGGAGATTCTAAGTGTTGTGAGAGTGAGATCATCTTTAGCACAAAAGCCTTTGAACATTTTAATAATCCTTGACCCTAAGATCGATTCTCAACATGAAAGTGAACAACATTGCGAGACTTGTAAAGACAAGTCGTCATCTGAAACCACAGACAAGTTGCTACAAGTTTAGCACTCTAAGTCGCTATGCTAATTAGCTAGCATGTAAAGCCAAGTCGCCATGAGCGATTACCTAAACCAAGTCGCTACAAAATAGTCAACTAAGTCGCTGGGTAACTAATTAGCTAACTTGTAAATACAAGTCGCCATGAACGATAACACACCCAAGTCGCTATCAATTCGTTAATTAAGTCGCTGGGTTACTAATTAGCTAACTTGTAAATACAAGTCGCTAATCTGCTAACTCATTAACCAAGTCGCTAGAATATAGTGAACTAATTAAGCTCTGAAGCGTAGTCGCTAAGTTGAACACTAACTTCGCTATGAAGAACATTCGGACTAAGTCGCTACCAAGAACAATTTAAATCGCTACCGAGAACACTTCTAACATCAACCCATCAGACCAATCCACTTAAACATACATCAATGTATTCCAACCAATATATTCCAAACAATATATTCCAAACATTTTGAACCCGTTCAATCATTATACAAGTAACAAACACACGATTACATGAAAATTCGAACCTAAGCGAGAGAGCCAAATAATCTCAAGTCGTGAGCTCGACAGGATCTGGATAAAAGGACATGTTAGAAACCCAAAAAGAACTTGAGAGAACAAAGATAAGAGGAAATCTAAGCAAACCTCTAGAGCAAAATGATGAAGAGAAGAAAGCGAGAGAGAGAAAAAAACTTGTTTTGAAAAATGGTATGGTAATTAAGCTAACCGGTAAATCGCTAGAGGTATCTGACCTAACTATGGCAATATGACACATTTGGTCCTCGGGGTTTTAGAATGAGAGGTAATATGCTAGTGTAACACAACTTTCACATATTAGACAAGTTTGGTCCCTATGGTTTTGAGGAAGGAGTGGTAAGATGCTAATACAGATTATGGACTAGGTCGCTAGCATAGATTATCACAATGATCACCATGAATCAATTAATCATTTAGACAGATAAGCAAACAATACAAGGCACTTAATACTTAGGTACACAATGATAATCATATGAGCAAGATACGATCACAACCAACAAAAACCATTAAACACGACCTCAACTTACAAACGAGCAAGCATTATAACCAGCACATAAGCCAATGGCATAGATAGTTAAGAAAAGAAACATAGATAGTTAAGAAAAGAAACATATTCCCAATCTCCCCCTCAATCAATGTCATCAAAGACCATTGATTGTCATTAATCAACCCCGTTATAAAGAAACAAGAATATTTCAATTGTTCGAACTTCATCTATGATCCCGTGCCATTATTGAATGACATTTCTAGGACCGTAGATGTTATCTATTGCAACGAATGTATTCGTTATTAAGATAGGGAAAACCATGATAAAAATGTAAATTTAAAAGAATGATAATTTTTTTTTTTTTTTTTTTTTAAATTTAATTTATATCTGAGATAAATAAGAGCGAGTCTGATTCAAGATGAATAGGAATCGAGTGAGAAATACATCAACTACGGCACGCTATAGCTCTGAATGAGCTATTTTCATTTCGAGATGGGAACCAAGTCATGAAGTTCTGATTGAGTTGAGCATTGTACTGAAAGAGGCGAGAGCACATTGTCTTGGGGCACATGTAGAAGGGTTAGTGACATGTTTAATCTCACAATTGGATGCATCACAGTATAACACAGACGTATCATTAACGAGGATCCTATTAGATTCAACATTCTTGAGAAGTTTACCAGTGGGAATCCATTTGAGACATGATCTAGGGATGTAAGTTCGTTTAAGTCCTGTAAACTTAAAAAATCTACCAGTGGGAATCCATTTGAAGCCACAGTGAGTTGAACTAAATGAGTGCACACCCTTGTTTTGACTATTTGTCTTTTGTGATCGAGAGAATTTCTTAGGGATTGATCACGCGGACTATGTTTTGCATGATTCCTAGTTAAACTTATAGTATTTACGATTTGTGGGTGATGTTCATTAGTCCTATGCTTGGGATTCATCATATCTCGAACTAGGCAATGAAGTGACTGGTTTTGACAAAATGACTTATTATCAACTTGGGATGTAAGCTTAGATTTCAATGGTTTAGCTCTTTCGGACCTAAAGGCATTAGGTTGTTTAATAACTGCTCGTTTCAAGTGGTTACGAGCAGTTGACTTTCCCAAAGTTGAAGGTTTTGCAAACTTAGTGTTCATCCTATTTCCGACATACTTCCCGAGCTCATTTTTAGGGCAACAATATTGAAGCTCTTATCACGAATTTGTGCTTTGAGGTCATCAATATCTTTCATCAAGAAGTTGGATTGATTGACTAACTTAGAGTTTGTTTCCTAAGGTTCTTTCTTAAATGCTCATTTTCTCTTAGAAGGTTGGACACACATAGAGCTAGTTCGAATTCCTAGATTCTAGTGTATCACTCATCTCATGACATCATATTTACGGGCTTCCAAAAAGCGATTTGATTTCTTATGGTCGAATCTTTGTCACGAATGCTGGATTTTAAGCGATTAATTTCAAAAATTCTCTAAATTGGAAGTTCCAGTTACTACTTTTTTTTTTGCATAAAACATTTCATTCTTATGTTGTATTTCAATTTGCAAAGAGATACGGTGTTTTCAAGAATTGAAAATTTGTTTGAAAGCTCATCATATACCCTTTTTTCATTCATGTTACTTGAATTAGATTCAGACAAAACAAAGATTGATTCCATATTGTTATGTTCGGGGTAAGAGTCATGTACCTTTTTGTGAGAATTAGTGTGATCAAATAAGTGTACCTTGTTGATTGATACCTTTTCGACTCGAGAATTTGAGATCGGTCTTGTTCTCTTCATCCTTTTCCATCACAAGCGAGATTACGCAATCGGTGTCTTCTGCTGGTTCAAGCTGGAATGAAGCATGACACGTCATCAACATTCCATGGACACCATTGACACTCATTCAATTCCTTGACTTGTTATTCTCTTTTGCGGCTTCCTCGATGTATGTTTCCATGTTACTCATAAGTTGAATAAATGAGTTTACGAACTCATGAATTTCCATTCCGTGTGCTTCTTGAAAGACATTCCAGTCATGATATTATCAAAATCGAGGAGTATTCTTCCGGGTAAGTGGTGAAATTGGTTGAAGATGGTTTGGAGAGCGACATGAGAATCATCGGTTGAGAGCTTTTCTTTGGTAATTTGAAACCTCGATCGTTCTAAGTTAAGCAAAGCAGTTCTTGTTAAAGTGGGAAAGTCTGACGAAGGATGGCACAACTTGTTCGATCCATGGTTGTGGATAAGAGTAATTTGAGAAGTCGATCGAGATGTTGAAGCGGCTCACCGGTGCATTCCACATTCTTAGCATCATCGAAGACATTAAGAGTGACTTATTTGAGTTGTTACGATTGATCGATCTTGAATCATTAAGTGTGTGGCCTTGGATAGGCATTACTGCTTTCACTATTCTCATGTTTGTGTCATAGAGAGCAAGTACTTTGGTGATTAAAGGATCCGTGATGGTGACATTGTGTTATTATGAATTACTCCCCAAGTCTCTAGAGAATTAGAATCAACTCGCTACCAACTAAATAGCACTAATCCCAAGTCGCTAGAAGATACTACACCAAGTCGCCAACACCTAATTCGCCACCACGCTAAGTCGCTAAGTTCCAAGTCGCTAGCCAGATGTAAGTCGCTAAGTAGTAACTCGCTACCACTCAAGTCGCTAGCAAACTTTCGGCAGCAATTCGCTACTCAAGTCGCTAACGATGCAAGTCACTAAAGAGCAACTCGCTACAGACCAACTCGCTACCACCAAGTTGCTACCCGTAGTGGAGAGTCCACTACTTGTACTTTAACTCGCTAGATCTAACTCGCTAGGTCTAAAGCTGTAACTCGCTACAATTTTGTAAAGCAAGTCGCTAAGTAGAAAATACTCCGTGAGCTAAGTCGCTAGCTTGAAAAACCATATAAACATCACTTTTCAATCCAAAAACAACCCAACCAAGATGATTCAAGCTTACCAAATGAAAACCTAAACACTTGTGATGATTCTAAACATAAAAGTACCAACAAAATTCAAACTTTAACACAAGAAATCAACCAAATGATGCAAAAACCACTAAACTTTTTCAAACTCAAAACCACCTAAAACCACTATAAATCCAAAGATGTGCAAGATATGATCTAACCATGGCTCTTGATACCAATTGTAAGATATTAACTTTCACATACACATCATAACATTAACACAATGAGCACATAGATGGTTTTAGAGAGAAAAGAGTGGGACATTCTAGTAAGAGAAACTTGTGGAATATTAGATTACCAAGAACATCCAACCCTCTACCTTGCAAGGTAGAGGGTATTTATAGGTTACAAACTAAGCGACCTCGACGGCTGTGGATCGGGGATACATTGGGTAAAGACCCGACCTTCCTCCACGGTGTTGCACTAAACTATCTTAAGCTACTAACTAACTAATTAAATGCATAAAAATGAAACTAATGACCAATCTATGAGCTAACTTGTGCTAGATAATAGTTGGGGTGACCGAATCTTCAATACTGGAATTATCTAATTCCTAACAGTCACACATTTTAACAAAACCTGTAACTTCAATAGAAACAAGTGTGATTTTGATACAAACCAAACCATAGATATTTAGTTTGAATATGATTTGATCCAATCGAAAATATAGAAAGAGTTTTAATGTTGGGAAGGGTGTTATCATGTATATGAATAACACCCGTGTATATAAAGAATATGTCTACCATCCCAACAGATTGCGGATAGAAAATTGCATTGCACATGACCCTTATGCTAGAGGGTATGTCTTTTGTGTGCGTCTTTGCTAATGACCCGCATTTTTTTCTTAGACACTTTATATTGTTTTGGTAGGCTCTCAGGTGACAGGAAGTGAACCTTTTTGGTCAATCTTGATTCTGACAATGTAAAACCTCATAAATGGGATAATTATATGTTTATAATATACATTACAGTATACAATATATATCTATACATATATATGGGACTAACCACGACACATCACTAATGCTTACATGGCACACTAATGTTGACATGGAGCATCTATGATGACATGGAAATGCTGACAGGGCACAACATTCGGCTACATAATTAAAAAAGATTGTCACTTGCAAGATTTGAACTCGGGTTTAGATACCCAAACACAAGCGACTCAACCAGTGGAGCAGGGGACAAGTGGTGCTACAAAGCTACATTCCCTAACTGATAACTTGCGTCTCCTCATCAATATATCAGTCAAAAACTTCGTAACTGACTCCCCTTTTCACACGCATTTCCTAAAGCAATTCTCAAATTACGCTCCTCCTTAAAATCAATACCATGTTTAGGTTGTTTACTTTTTTGGATATGTGATTGTCAAATCAGATTCAAAACCCTAAATCATTCAATTCCCTTATTTTCATCCACTGAAACTCAAACCTTAAACCACATCTTCGCCGTATAGGGTTTTGATTAACAAGTCATTGTTTTCAATTCGCTAAAATGAAGGTTTTTAAGAGATTAATTATGAGTAAATGAAGGTATTAACTTACTTTTACGTTTGTTATATAATGTGTTTTTAGTCATGTTCCTTCAAGTAATCATGTTTCTTTGTTTATGATGGCACAAATATAGGAAACCTATAGTGTTTCTTCAAAGTTTGTTGAGCTTTATGATGGCAAATGTAGTTGTTAATTTTTATATGGATGCTAAATGTAAATAGTTGTTTCAGTTATACTCATCCTACGCAATCTGTTGATGTTACATGTGTTAGTGACGGACGGCAAAGTGTTCTATCTGAATGTATACAAACGATGGTCAAGGAGTATATGTGCTCCAAGGCAAATGACATTATTGATTTCTATATCGTGTGTTCTGCATGTTTGCTATAATTTTCTTTTACTGCTAGACATTGCTACAGTTCTTTCACTAATTTATAGCTTTTAACCACATTATTACAGTTACCTGAAACCAAAAGCTAAACATATTACAACATTAATTAGGGAATTGCACAAACGCAGACACTACTGATGGCTCTTTTGTTGTCACACATTTTAACAAAACCTGTAACTTCAATAGAAACAATTGTGATTTTGATACAAACCAAACCATAGATATTTAGTTTGAATATGATTTGATCCAATCGAAAATATAGAAAGAGTTTTAATGTTGGGAAGGGTGTTATCATGTATATGAATAACACCCATGTATATAAAGAATATGTCTACCATCCCAGCGCATTGCGGATAGAAAATTGCATTGCACATGACCACTTATGCTAGAGGAATGTCTTTTGTGTGCGTCTTTGCTAATGACCCGCATTTTTTTCTTAGACACTTTATATTGTTTTGGTAGGCTCTCGTGTGACGGAAGTGAACCTTTTGGTCAATCTTGATTCGACAATGTAAAACCTCATAAATGGGATAATTATATGTTTATAATATACATTCTGTTATACAATTATATATATATATATATATATAATATACAACATATATAATATAATTAAATGTTTATAATATATATTATAATATGTCTAACATAGTATTTTTTTTCTTCTACCAGGGGAAGTAAGTATGGAACAAAGCAACACACTTGAGCTACTTAATTCATTTGTCATGGCGAGCTGGTATTAGTTCCTTTACCTTAATTCATATGTATTTACACTAAAAATGGGCTAATTTGTGTTATGTTCTGTCTCAATTGGGTGCGACAACTGTGATAAACAAAGATCGTTGAAAACGTTATCAGGTGGAAATCTCCCAAAGTGTATATTTTATGCATAAATCATCTAAAAAATATATTTTTTAAGGGAAGGGTGTTATCATGTTGTACATTTATAAATGTTGTACATTTATAAGGGAAGGGTGTTATCTTGTACATTTATAAATGTTGTACATTTATAAATTAAGGGTGTTATCATGTTGTACATTTATAAGGGAAGGGTGTTATCATGTTGTACATTTAAGGGAAGGGTGTTATCATGTTGTACATTTATAAATGTTGTACATTTATAAGGAAGGGTGTTATCATGTTGTACATTTATAAATGAAGAGTGTTATCATGTTGTACATTTATAAGGAAGGGTGTTATCATGTTGTACATTTATAAATGTTGTACATTTATAAATGAAGGGTGTTATCATGTTGTACATTTATAAGGAAGGGTGTTATCATGTTGTACATTTAAGGAAGGTGTTATCATGTTGTACATTTATAAATGTTGTACATTTATAAGGAAGGTGTTATCATGTTGTACATTTATAAATGTTGTACATTTATAAATGAAGGTGTTATCATGTTGTACATTTATAAGGGAAGGTGTTATCATGTTGTACATTTATAAATGAAGGGTGTTATCATGTTGTACATTTATAAGGAAGGGTGTTATCATGTTGTACATTTAAGGAAGGGTGTTATCATGTTGTACATTTATAAATGTTGTACATTTATAAGGGAAGGGTGTTATCATGTTGTACATTTATAAATGTTGTACATTTATAAATGAAGGGTGTTATCATGTTGTACATTTATAAGGGAAGGGTGTTATCATGTTGTACATTTATAAATGTTGTACATTTATAAATGAAGGGTGTTATCATGTTGTACATTTATAAATGTTGTACATTTATAAGGGAAGGGTGTTATCATGTTTTACATTTATAAATGTTGTACATTTATAAATGAAGGGTGTTATCATGTTGTACATTTAAGGGAAGGGTGTTATCATGTTGTACATTTATAAATGTTGTACATTTATAAGGGAAGGGTGTTATCATGTTGTACATTTATAAATGAAGAGTGTTATCATGTTGTACATTTATAAGGGAAGGGTGTTATCATGTTGTACATTTATAAATGTTGTACATTTATAAATGAAGGGTGTTATCATGTTGTACATTTATAAGGAAGGGTGTTATCATGTTGTACATTTAAGGAAGGTGTTATCATGTTGTACATTTATAAATGTTGTACATTTATAAGGGAAGGGTGTTATCATGTTGTACATTTATAAATGTTGTACATTTATAAATGAAGGTGTTATCATGTTATACATTTATAAGGAAGGGTGTTATCATGTGGTACATTTATAAATGAAGGGTGTTATCATGTTGTACATTTATAAGGGAAGGTGTTATCATGTTGTACATTTAAAGGAAGGGTGTTATCATGTTGTACATTTATAAATGTTGTACATTTATAAGGAAGGGTGTTATCATGTTGTACATTTGTAAATGTTGTACATTTATAAATGAAGGGTGTTATCATGTTGTATATTTATAAGGGAAGGGTGTTATCATGTTGTACATTTATAAATGTTGTACATTTATAAATGAAGGGTGTTATCATGTTGTACATTTATAAGGGAAGGGTGTTATCATGTTGTACACTTAAGGGAAGGGTGTTATCATGTTGTACATTTATAAATGTTGTACATTTATAAGGGAAGGGTGTTATCATGTTTTACATTTATAAATGTTGTACATTTATAAATGAAGGGTGTTATCATGTTGTACATTTATAAGGGAAGGGTGTTATCATGTTGTACATTTATAAATGAAGGGTGTTATCATGTTGTACATTTATAAGGAAAGGGTGTTATCATGTTGTACATTTAAGGAAGGTGTTATCATGTTGTACATTTATAAATGTTGTACATTTATAAGGAAGGTGTTATCATGTTGTACATTTATAAATGTTGTACATTTATAAATGAAGGTGTTATCATGTTGTACATTTATAAGGGAAGGGTGTTATCATGTGGTACATTTATAAATGTTGTACATTTATAAATGAAGGCTGTTATCATGTTGTACATTTATAAGGGAAGGGTGTTATCATGTTGTACATTTAAGGGAAGGGTGTTATCATGTTGTACATTTATAAATGTTGTACATTTATAAGGGAAGGGTGTTATCATGTTGTACATTTATAAATGTTGTACATTTATAAATGAAGGGTGTTATCATGTTGTACATTTATAAGGGAAGGGTGTTATCATGTTGTACATTTATAAATGAAGGGTGTTATCATGTTGTACATTTATAAGGGAAGGGTGTTATCATGTTGTACATTTAAGGGAAGGGTGTTATCATGTTGTACATTTATAAGGGAAGGGTGTTATCATGTTGTACATTTATAAATGTTGTACATTTATAAATGAAGGGTGTTATCATGTTGTACATTTATAAGGGAAGGGTGTTATCATGTTGTACATTTATAAGGGAAGGGTGTTATCATGTTGTACATTTAAGGGAAGGGTGTTATCATGTTGTACATTTATAAATGTTGTACATTTATAAGGGAAGGGTGTTATCATGTTGTACATTTATAAATGTTGTACATTTATAAATGAAGGGTGTTATCATGTTGTACATTTATAAGGGAAGGGTGTTATCATGTTGTACATTTATAAATGAAGGGTGTTATCATGTTGTACATTTATAAGGGAAGGGTGTTATCATGTTGTACATTTAAGGGAAGGGTGTTATCATGTTGTACATTTATAAATGTTGTACATTTATAAGAGAAGGGTGTTATCATGTTGTACATTTATAAATGTTGTACATTTATAAATGAAGGTGTTATCATGTTGTACATTTATAAGGGAAGGGTGTTATCATGTTGTACATTTATAAATGTTGTACATTTATAAGGAAGGTGTTATCATGTTGTACATTTATAAGGGAAGGTGTTATCATGTTGTACATTTAAGGAAGAAGGTGTTATCATGTTGTACATTTATAAACTGTACATTTATAAGGGAAGGGTGTTATCATGTTGTACATTTATAAATGTTGTACATTTATAAATGAAGGGTGTTATCATGTTGTACATTTATAAGGGAAGGGTGTTATCATGTTGTACATTTATAAATGAAGGGTGTTATCATGTTGTACATTTATAAGGGAAGGGTGTTATCATGTTGTACATTTAAGGGAAGGGTGTTATCATGTTGTACATTTATAAATGTTGTACATTTATAAGGGAAGGGTGTTATCATGTTGTACATTTATAAATGTTGTACATTTATAAATGAAGGGTGTTATCATGTTGTACATTTATAAGGGAAGGGTGTTATCATGTTGTACATTTATAAATGTTGTACATTTATAAATGAAGGGTGTTATCATGTTGTACATTTATAAGGGAAGGGTGTTATCATGTTGTACATTTAAGGGAAGGGTGTTATCATGTTGTACATTTATAAATGTTGTACATTTATAAGGGAAGGGTGTTATCATGTTGTACATTTATAAATGTTGTACATTTATAAATGAAGGGTGTTATCATGTTGTACATTTATAAGGGAAGGGTGTTATCATGTTGTACATTTATAAATGAAGGGTGTTATCATGTTGTACATTTATAAGGGAAGGGTGTTATCATGTTGTACATTTAAGGAAGGGTGTTATCATGTTGTACATTTATAAATGTTGTACATTTATAAGGAAGGTGTTATCATGTTGTACATTTATAAATGTTGTACATTTATAAATGAAGGTGTTATCATGTTGTACATTTATAAGGAAGGGTGTTATCATGTTGTACATTTATAAATGTTGTACATTTATAAATGAAGGTGTTATCATGTTGTACATTTATATGGGAAGGTGTTATCATGTTGTACATTTAAGGGAAGGTGTTATCATGTTGTACATTTATAAATGTTGTACATTTATAAGGGAAGGGTGTTATCATGTTGTACATTTATAAATGTTGTACATTTATAAATGAAGGGTGTTATCATGTTGTACATTTATAAGGGAAGGGTGTTATCATGTTGTACATTTATAAATGAAGGGTGTTGTAAGAACTCGTAAATTTCCCTACCGATTTTTCGCGGCTATATTTTTTTTTCTTTCGTTTCGAACTTTAAATACAACGAGTCACGGGATATTTTTTTCACCTCGACCTCGATAATAACTTTTTCTTAAAATAAATATATAATAAACTTTTATATTGTCATTTCTCGTTGGACCTCTAAGCCCAAACACTACTAATTCAATTCACTTCTTGGGCTCTCGTGTATAAACTAACCCAACCCAACTCTTGTCTATTCTCTTGGGCCTAGCTCCTTTTTGTTTCTCAGCCTAAACCGCACTTTATATCACAAAGTGGATATAAGCGAAATATATATGTGTTTTACATTTTATGTGACCCAAGAATCAACAAATAAAACATTCAATTCCCACCCATGGTCAAAAATGGCTTCACGTGCAAAACAAACCAAGCAAAGTTTGGTAACACAAATATTTATACCATGTGATCTCTTTGTTTCTTTGAACATCACGAGCACAAACCCAACACCCTATTTTTCTTTCTTTGCGTGTAAACTCAACCCAAAAGGAGACCAAAGACACTCCTTAGCCACCCTATGTATTAAACAAATACCATAAACTATGCCTTGACCACTCTTGACTTTGTTACCCATTGAATAATGTGTCTCCTCCAACAACATTTGACAAGACAATGCCTCCATCATGCCCTTGAAACATGCTTTAGCCACCATGCTCGTTTCTTTTTACTTGCTTGAATTCCATGCTAGCTAGTATTTGTTAATATTAGAAGCCATGCATTGTTTATCTATAAAAGAAAGACATCGTAGCCTTACTCTATCACACTTTCTAAAAGCTCATACTTGAACACCCTTCCTTTTGTTACTCATTTTCACGACAAGAAGTGCACACTCAATCTAACTTCACTTTTGAGTTTGGTCTCACTTTCATACAACCATGAGGAATATTATACTCACCTAGGACTAGCATGCCTTGCCTATATAAACCCACTTCTAACATTCACATTCTCAAACTCACTTACAAAAACAAACTCAAACATTCTCGATCTTCTTTCAATCGTTCACTGTAGGAGGTGCAAGAGGCCATGCTCTCGTTTTGCTATAAAAATCACTACCTTATTGCATATCACTCACAACTTTCACAAACCACAAACTTTCTTCTACTCTCCTTAGTTCACTGTCGAGATAGTGTACGAGGAAAGCAAAGTTTCAGATTCCATTTCCATAAGTTAAGAGATCATTTTCGTTAAGTTCGTTTCGGGTTATATTTTGGAAAGCTAGTCGGGTTCTAGTCCTTTGGTCATTTATCTCACTCGTACACCCTTCACATTGTAAGCAAACTCGATCTACACTCTTGTTTACATGTATTTCGTTTTTTTTGAAAACGTAGTTTATTCGAAAACTCGATCTATACTTTTATTTGAAAACGTAAAATGCATGCTAACCATGCTCGATCGTGGAAATGAATTTGCAATAAAGCTAGAAAAGAAATGGAATAGACACAAGATAAATATATGTAAACCAGAAGTAAAACACAAACATGAGCCTAGCTCGATTGGTTGGGCGTGGGGTTTAGGCATGAGGTCCTAAGTTCGAATCTCACCGTGGCACACTTTTTTCATTCTTTTTTATAACTATCACTCTTTGGCAAAACATACCCTCTACTTCAAGAAAAATTATAACTAAAGAAAGTGTTAAAGTATAACCAAGTTTAAGTTTTAAAAGTGTTTTGCAAAAACAGATTTTTACGAGGGACTAAAAGTGTCAAATCTGGAAACTTTAAGCATGAGATAATTATGGGTACAAAGTGTCATTTTCTAAAAGTTTAGGGACTAAAATCGTACTTTTTATAACTCGAGGGTGAAAAGTGTAAATTTGGAAAAATGTTTAGAAAACTTATAAACTTATAACAACTTATAAAAACGAGTATTTTGACAACCTAGTGTTCATATATGAAAATAAGTCGACAACTAATTAAACTTATATATATTTATAAGTATATAAATATATGAAAACACTACTCAATACCGACACATCTTAAAGTAAACAAACTAAACTCTTGGCAACATCATCATATTTATAAATCAACGCTAATATCGCTATATTGAATTGTAAATTCAATGCTCTATCATTCTAGTCGCGAACCAAACGTTTGTCATTATTCTGAGACTTGTCATCTCGTTCTTAGGTTCCGGTAGGAGCAACGCTTATCACACTCGATATCTTTGTGCTTATTCACCGAACGCAAAGGTGAGTTTATAGCCCACTTTTCTCTTATTTACTTGCTTTATAAAACTATGGGTGAGAAACATGCAAAACTCTTTTCGAACTCAAAGCGAAAACACTATTACGTGAAACAACCTTGAATCCCAACTATGCTACCGTTAGTTCCCTTTGGGAGGCACGATTGTTATGAATAGATCTATTGGGGATGACACCCCGTTTGAGTTTGATCGGATAGGCAAACGTCGAACGATACCATATCGTATCGATTGAGTGTACCGGAAATACACTTGATGGGCTTTTATTTATCATGCTTCTAGATGCATGCACCTGTCGTAGTTTCGGTCGCATGAACTTGGTATTAGCGTAATAGCCTTTTTGCATATAGTGTCATTCATGGAGATGCTATATGTGCAAGCGTGGTCTAACTTGATTTACGAAACTTAAACCTATGAACTCACCAACCTTTGTGTTGACATTTTAGCATGTTTTCTCGGGTTTACTTATTGGCGTGGGCAATGGCAAAGGCATTCGTTGAATCTTGGCATCCAAGTGTTTCCAAACATTTTGATACAAATTTTAATGGGACAACATATATTTTATGGGCTCTACTTCGAACTTTGAAACAATTATGTAAAACTTTTCTTAAATTCATATATCTTTTGAAAATGGAATAAAATTTCCATTCTTTATTACCTTGTGTTGTATATTGATTTAGTAGCACCCACGACCCGAACGCTTCCTGTGAAATTTTGGGGTGTTCTGATTGGTATCGAGCCAAGGTTATAGAGAATTAGGTATTTTCAAAACCTATACTATAACCAAATTTTCCTAAAACACTTCAACGCCACCACACCGCCAATGTCCGCCATGCCTTGCCTCATCGTTACACGATGTAGTCGTGCTATGTTTATCTTTGTATTTTAGGTTCGTATAAACTCTTATTTGAATTAAATTAATTATTTCTCCAAATCATTAAGTTTCTTAATTAACTCACATTTAAACTTTAAGACTGTTCTTGTTTGATTGGGTTCAAGTTTAAATGTGTATATGCTACTCTCATTTAAACTTTAAAATTTGTTCTTGTTTGATTGGGTGCTGAAGTTTAAATGAGAATAATGTTGATGTAACAAACTTAATGAGATTAAGGAATAATTAACTTAAGGAGAGTATAGAGTAGACTACGAATGCTTATGCCTGATATCTCTCTATGTTAAACTGCTTAACATGCCCACTATTACCATATCGCACTATGCCATAACTGCTTCGACGTTATTTCAGTATGTAAGGTACAACTCATCACTGTTTCTATGTTATTTCTTTATGTAACATACAACTACTTGATTCTCGCACACGTATTTAAACCACCTTTGTCACTTGTCACGATCTCTTATGGCACTCTTATGCTCTATCCTTCGTAACGTCACACGACCCTGTTCTTTCTGTTTTGAACTCAACTATCGTACTCTTTGTGAAACCGCGTTGTATTCCATTTAATGAATCATTTATCTGTTGTTCACTTATCGCCTCACGTCACCGAATCTTTCTTGAACCACTATCCTTTCCATGTTACGCTTTAAGTATATATTCTTGCATCTCGTCACCGTGACGACCTCGGCGATTCTCGCGATCGTAAACCACGAGGACGTGGTTTCTTTTAAGGGTAGGTACTTGAAGAACTCAGAAATTTCCTACCGATTTTACCGGCTATATTTTTTTTTTTTCGTTTGAACTTTAAATACAACGAGTCACGGGATATTTTTTTCACCTCGACCTCGATAATAACTTTTTCTTAAAATAAATATATAATAAACTTTTATATTGTCATTTCTCGTCGGACCTCTAAGCCCAAACACTACCGGATTCAATTCACTTCTTGGGCTCTCGTGTATAAACTAACCCAACCCAACTCTTGTCTATTCTCTTGGGCCTAGCTCCTTTTTGTTTCTCACCTAAACCGCACTTTATATCACAAAGTGGATATAAGCGAAATATATATGTGTTTACATTTTATGTGACCCAAGAATCAACAAATAAAACATTCAATTCCACCCATGGTCAAAATGGCTTCACGTAAAACAAACCAAGCAAAGTTTGGTAACACAAATATTTATACCATGTGATCTCTTTGTTTCGTGAACATCACGAGCACAAACCCAACACCCTCTTTTTCTTTCTGCGTGTAAACTCAACCCAAAAGGAGACCAAAGACACTCCTTAGCCACCCTATGTATTAAACAAATACCATAAACTATGCCTTGACCACTCTTGACTTTGTTACCCATTGAATAATGTGTCTCCTCCAACAACATTTGACAAGACAATGCCTCCATCATGCCCTTGAAACATGCTTTAGCCACCATGCTCGCTTTCTTTTACTTGCTTGAATTCCATGCTAGCTAGTATTTGTTAATATTAAAGCCATGCATTGTTTATCTATAAAGAAAGACATCGTAGCCTTACTCTATCACACTTTCTAAAAGCTCATACTTGAACACCCTTCCTTTTGTTACTCATTTTCACGACAAGAAGTGCACTCAATCTAACTTCACTTTTGAGTTTGGTCTCACTTTCATACAACCATGAGGAATATTATACTCACCTAGGACTAGCATGCCTTGCCTATATAAACCCACTTCTAACATTCACATTCTCAAACTCACTTACAAAACAAACTCAAACATTCTCGATCTTCTTTCAATCGCTCACCGTTGGAGGTGCAGAGGCCATGCTCGCTTTTGCTATAAAAATCACTACCTTATTGCATATCACTCACAACTTTCACAAACCACAAACTTTCTTACTCTCCTTAGTTCACCATCGAGATAGTGTACGAGGAAAGCAAAGTTTCGGATTCCATTTCCATAAGTTAAGAGATCATTTTCGTTAAGTTCGTTTCGGGTTATATTTTGGAAAGCTAGTCGGGTTCTAGTCCTTTGGTCATTTATCTCACTCGTACACCCTTCACATTGTAAGCAAACTCGATCTATACTCTTGTTTACATGTATTTCGTTTTATTTGAAAATGTAGTTTATTCGAAAACTCGATCTATACTTTTATTTGAAAACGTAAAATGCATGCTAACCATGCTCAGTACGCTGGAAATGAATTTGCAATAAAGCTAGAAAAGAAACAGAATAGACACAAGATAAATATATGTAAACTGTAAAGTAAAACACAAACATGAGCCTAGCTCAGTTGGTTGGAGCGTGGGGGTTTAGGCATGAGGTCCTAAGTTCGAATCTCACTGTGGCACACTTTTTCCATTCTTTTTTTTATAACTATCACTCTTTGGCAAAACATACCCCTCTACTTCAAGAAAAATTATAACTAAAGAAAGTGTTAAAGTATAACCAAGTTTAAGTTTTAAAAGTGTTTTGCAAAACAGATTTTTACGAGGACTAAAAGTGTCAAATCCGAAACTTTAAGCATGAGATAATTATGGGTACAAAGTGTCATTTTCTAAAAGTTTAGGGACTAAACTCGTACTTTTTATAACTCGAGGGTGAAAAGTGTAAATTTGGAAAAATGTTTAGAAAACTTATAAACTTATAACAACTTTATAAAAACGAGTATTTTGACAACCTAGTGTTCATATATGAAAATTACTAAGTCGACAACTAATTAAACTTATATATATTTATAAGTATATAAATATATGAAAACACTACTCAATACCGACACATCTTAAAGTAAACAAACTAAACTCTTGGCAACATCATCATATTTATAAATCAACGCTAATATCGCTATATTGAATTGTAAATTCAATGCTCTATCATTCTAGTCGCGAACCAAACGTTTGTCATTATTCTGAGACTTGTCATCTCGTTCTTAGGTTCCGGGTAGGAGCCACTGCTTTATCACACTCGATATCTTTGTGCTTATTCACCGAACTGCAAAGGTGAGTTTATAGCCCCACTTTTTCTCTTATTTACTTGCTTTATAAAACTATGGGGTGAGAAACATGCAAAACTCTTTTCGAACCTGAAACTGAAAACACTATTACGTGAAACAACCTTGAATCCCAACTATGCTACCGTTAGTTCCCTTTGGGGAGGCACGATTGTTATGAATAGATCTATTGGGATGACACCCCGTTTGAGTTTGACCGGATAGGCAAGCGTCGAACGATACCATATCGTGTCGATTGAGTGTCTTGGAAATACACTTCTGGGCTTTTATTTATCATGCTTCTAGATGCATGCACACTGTCGTAGTTTCGGTCGCATGAACTTGGTATTAGCGTAATAGCCTTTTTGCATATAGTGTCATTCATGGAGATGCTATATGTGCAACTGTGGTCTAACTTGATTTCTGAAACTTAAACCTATGAACTCACCAACCTTTGTGTTGACATTTTAGCATGTTTTTCTCAGGTTTACTTATTGGCGTGGGCAATGGCAAAGGCATTCGTTGAATACTGGCATCCGAAGTGTTTCCAAACATTTTGATACAAATTTTAATGGGACAACATATATTTTTATGGGCTCTACTTCCGAACTTTGAAACAATTATGTAAAACTTTTTCTTAAATTCATATATCTTTTGAAAATGGAATAAAATTTCCATTCTTTATTACCTTGTATTGTGTATATTGATTTAGTAGCACCCCATGACCAACGCTTCACTGTGGAAATTTTGGGGTGTTAGGTGTTATCATGTTGTACATTTATAAGGGAAGGGTGTTATCATGTTGTACATTTAAGGAAGGGTGTTATCATGTTGTACATTTATAAATGTTGTACATTTATAAGGAAGGGTGTTATCATGTTGTACATTTATAAATGTTGTACATTTATAAATGAAGGTGTTATCATGTTGTACATTTATAAGGAAGGTGTTATTATGTTGTACATTTATAAATGTTGTACATTTATAAATGAAGGGTGTTATCATGTTGTACATTTATTAGGAAGGGTGTTATCATGTTGTACATTTAAGGGAAGGGTGTTATCATGTTGTACATTTATAAATGTTGTACATTTATAAGGGAAGGGTGTTATCATGTTGTACATTTATAAATGTTGTACATTTATAAATGAAGGGTGTTATCATGTTGTACATTTATAAGGGAAGGGTGTTATCATGTTGTACATTTATAAATGTTGTACATTTATAAGGGAAGGGTGTTATCATGTTGTACATTTATAAGGGAAGGGTGTTATCATGTATATGAATAACACCCATGTATATAAAGAATATGTCTACCATCCCAGCGCATTGCGGATAGAAAATTGCATTGCACATGACCCTTATGCTAGAGGGTATATCTTTTGTGTGCGTCTTTGCTAATGACCCGTATTTTTTTCTTAGACACTTTATATTGTTTTGGTAGGCTCTCGGTGACGGAAGTGAACCTTTTTGGTCAATCTTGATTTTGACAATGTAAAACCTCATAAATGGGATAATTATATGTTTATAATATACATTACAAGATACAATTATATATATATATATATATATATATATATATATATATATATATATATATATATATATATATATAAATATATATAATATAATTAAATGTTTATAATATATATTATAGTATGTCTAACATAGTATTTTTTTCTTCTACCGTGGGAAGTAAGTATGGAACAAAGCAACACACTTGAGCTACTTAATTCATTTGTCATGGCGGTGGTATCGCCTTTACCTTAATTCATATGTATTTACACTAAAAATGGGCTAATTTGTGTTATGTTCTGTCTCAATTGGGTGCGATAACCGTGATAAACAAAGATCGTTGAAAAGCGTTATCGTGTGGAAATCTCCCAAAGTGTATATTTTATGCATAAATCATCTAAAAATATATTTATTGGTTAGTTGTACATTTATAAAGGAAAAGGGTGGAAAGGTATCGATCTACCAAACCAAATTTCATCGTGACCTTTACTAAAATTTGTTATTGAGGAACCGATAACCACTTAGTGTTGGTCATTTTGAAACCAAAGGTAAAACAAGAGAATGTCACATTTATAGATTCATTAGTTTAATAGTTATTAAATGTCGATCATCACAAGTACTTGATATATATCTTCAGGGAATCGAGTGTTCAAGGGTCGAAAAGGTATTGGAAGTTGTTCACATTGCAGCCAATAAGAGCAATTTCGCATGTATACGCCTATGGTTCCCGGTGGTATCCTAATGGGTGATGAGCATTCTTATTAAATTTATTCATAGATAGATTTTATTTTTATATACCCATGCTCTCACTCCCATGGGATTTGTTGAAGAGGATTTTGCCAAAGTTTCCTACTTCTTTGACCTCAACAGAACCTTTATGTGAAGTTCAAGGGTGAAGCTCAAGGTATACTCGCATACTTTTTATGTAGTTCATTATATCTATTAGAATCATAAATAAATGAAAACCCTCTTAGACCATTTATGATATGACACCTAATGAGACTAGGTCAATTTTGTTTAGTGCTCAAGATGAAAATGAGTATCATCAGAGCGTATGATCCAAGTTGAAGTTTTCGCTTCCTTCACATTGCCGCCTAAATGTATTAGATCCGATCAAATTATTAGTGGGTGTTTGCCTTTGTTTCTATTATCATCTTTCTTAGGGTAGTTTACTTTAAACTCATTATTAATTTGGTGATTAGTTACACTTCGCCCATTACTTTTATTGTTATTTTCTAATTAATGTTCATTATCCATGCCTTTGCACAATGCGTAAGTTATTATCCAACTCCAATGCATGAAGTTAGTATTGAATCCATGATCGAGAAGAATGTAGATAAGTTATTGTCCAACTCCAACACTTATACTTGAATTAAACTCCGTGGTCCACTTCAACTCAACGTTATCTGCTTCATCAACTGATATTTTTCCTTGCTGCTATTCCAAGATCCGACTACAGTTTCTCATTTTTGACATGCCATTGCATAAGAATTTACAACAACTTTTTTTAACGGTCCACTTTACAACTATTAGTGAGGTAAAAGTAACTATTGGCCACTTGCATATGCTCTTAAGAGTTACTATAGTGCTAAGTAATGACGTTGTATCCAGAAGAGTATTTTTTGTCTAACCACCTAAAAGTTTATTATATTGCAATTTGAGTTATTATTTATCTATTTTGATAGCATAATTTTCTAATGACCGAGTATTTATGTTAGTTTACGAAATCTTTATGTTCACTATTACTTGAGAATAAACTTAAATTTACTAATCTTACAAATATTGATATGAACATAGGTTTGTTGAGATGATGGCACCAGATTCTCACGTAAGCCATGACGCTATGCTTGGCATACAATTCTGGTGGCTTTCATACTTTACATAACAGATTAACTCCTAAATTTATTGCATGTACACCATTCAAATGAGTAATAAGTAAAAATGGCCTTTTGGTAACATTTCAGCTATGAGATTGTTGCTTAACTTCAACCCATGTGACCTTAAGAAATTACCTATAAATGTCAAGACAAGGGCGGGATCAAACATGTTTGATAATTGGTCAAAATAGGTACGGGTGGAAAAGTGTCATGTGGGTTGGTCGACCCCTCGACCCACTATTTTAGAACATCTTATTGATTCGTACACTCACTTTAATAAAGCTAGTACTAATTATAGATTAGATAGGTTACCTAGCATTGAGAAACATCTTAAATTGCTCTAACCTTATTAGATGATTAGTTAGGCTGAATCGATTAAGGCTTGATATGTCATTTTCTATTTTAGCCGCCATCAACGTGAATATGCATCATAAGTTTTAGTTTAAGTTTCATTTTATTTAACAAGTGATAGATAATCGCCTATTATAGTTTTGATAATTTTCAAGCACCAAGTATCACAAATTTCTTAATGTCTTTATTGTTTGCATGTTTCATATATGCACACGCTTTTCCATTGAATATATCTAAAGTAAGTCTTAATTGTATATACAGTTGATATTGATCATCAACTTTGGCTTCCATGGTCCCTAGCTATTAATCACCAACATAAGGAAGCTTTTGTTGTATCAAGCATTGAAGTATGAAGGCCAGGAATTTAACTTTGGTGACACAATATGTAAAGGCTAATCACTAATGCAAATTCAATGTAACATCGGATGTCAGTACAAGTAGCATGTCAAATACATTTGTATTTTAGTATGCATACAATCAGTGTAATCTTGTCATATCAATAGTTACCAATAAATTACATTAATAATGTTAATTATATTCTTTTTGATTATTTTGTTTAATATATCCGCTTTATTCATTATTTATTTTACGTGCATATGATATTGTCAAATAATATTATGAAGCGAACCCACCCATCGGGCGGGTCATGAAACTAGTGGTAATATATCTTTGTAACATATTCTACTTGCAGAACCCATCTTGATCCTATTTTGCTACAACTGAAATTTTATGTTATACTATCTTTTTAACTGATAAATAGATATCAATGTCTGAATAATAATTTATGCATAGTTAAGTGCTTGTCAAAGTTTAAACCCCATGGTGGTGTAATGGAGTAAAGCCGAGCTCGAGCTCGACAAGACTTGAGCTGGCAAACAAAAATAGTACGCTTAAGCTTGGCTTGATAGCTTGTCAAAAGACATCGATCGGTAAACATCACTCAATTAAAAACCCCAACTCAATTAAAAACCTAGCTAAATTAAATAAAACTAATAAATAAACAATTTTGTGGCTACAAAACTACGATTAAACATGATTAATTTTAATTAAAACACGAAAAAAGATACTGAACAATTTATATATATCAATATACGAAAGTAAAACCAATTTTAATGTAAAATACAAATACATACCGAATACGAAATATTTTTTTTGTGGTTCAACTCGATTTCGAGAAGATGGATCTTGGTTTGTGAGAGTATTTTGTAATGCATGTGTTATTCTAATCATCGAATAAGGTAAAGAAGATCTAGTCATATGAAAAAGAGCTTAATTATTTTAAGGAATTCACTTAAGTAAAAAAAGTATAAAAGTAATCTAAAAAGTATTTAAAAGTTATGTAAAAAAGTATAAAGTTAAAAAAGGCGCTCAAAGTAATTCGCTTAAGTTTCTCAGCATTGGGAAGACGCTAAAGGAATAAAATAATAGTTTCGAAATTTTGACTTTTTTATTGAAAATGATAAAAGAGAATTTCGCTCGAATCTTAAAATTTCGCTGGCTCTAGGTCGCTTAAAAAATATAGGTACAAAACGTAAAATCCAATTATTAGGTTCTGAAAAGTGGATGGACACTTGGTGCTCTTTGATTTTCTCAAATATAATTTTCTTCTGTCGGCGCTTCTTTACACGGTTAGATTAAGCAGCCGATATGACTCAAGGCGATCACTTGAATAGCGTAAACAACATCTCTAGGAACATGTCTTTGCGTGTGGATTTCGCAGTAAGAAAGAAACAGACATCGTTTCACAAAAGTAAAATAACAAAAAAGCTTTAACACTCGGATACACATCCGCTGATGAAAATCCATCTGCTCGCTCAAAACTATAAACTGTTACTTATGCTTACTAATTGAATTTATATCTGATCACATTCAAAGGATGAATGAATATACCTCCAACGCGAATAAGCTCTTCCATGTCACATTTGCTTCCGTACTGAAGCAAATAGCATGCTCGAACCTATACAAACATACACACACTAATTAGCTTGATTACATGTGACTTATCCAACCTACATTTTCATATATATAAAAGTAAATAACAATATTTTTTCATTTTTTTACAAACAGTTGGTGATTAATGAAAATGTGACTCAAGTTTTGGCTTTTTTCAAACAATGGACATCATACTAAATTTGCATCTACTTTCTGATAGCCAACATTATCAAATCATAATATAACATAGTCATAAAGTCTCACATAAACTTAAGCTTTGAAAACCATAAAGTATCGCTGATAATAGAAGAATGAGAACTTAATGTATGACATTTGATAAATGTAACATTGGACCAATATGTTAGCAAAACTCGAATTGAGATATTAGAAAAATACATTTATGGCTCATGAACAATCGGCAAAACTTTTGTATTGTAAAATCGTTGGATTTTGGAACTAATTTAATGGTCATTAAAAATATAGAACCCTAAGAATAAACAATTAAGCTTATATTTGGTAGTAATAACTTTAATACACAGACATGACAAGGATCACGACACCAAAAACGTGCGAATTCTAATTAGATGACATGTATCGTAATATCACAAAATACATTCTAACTATGCGCCTTGAATACAAACTATTTTTATATCATTTCATGATTCATAATTAACACTTATAATTCGATTATAGAATCTACAAAACTCTAGCATAATGTTGCACAATTTTCCGATAGACATTTCACGAACACTTAGAGAGTGTTCAAACATCAAATATATGACGACGATTTCAAACCTAATTAAATTAATCTTGAACATAAATGTTGTGTTCATAGAGATAGCATCAAACACTAAACATGTATAAGATCGCATCAATAAAAACAAATAATGATTTAGAAACTAATACACACATAAAAATGCATTCAATCAATAAAAACATGCTATTGAAACAATTACCGATTCTTCTAGGCTTGAACTCACTCTATAGCATGTCTGCATAGCTAAAAAATTAGTCAAAGCCTAAACATATTTATTTTTAAATGAAAACAATATTAAATCCTTGCTATTTTCCTCGCTATTGTTAGAAACCAAAATTACCGTAACATTATTGTTTTATTTGATATTGATATAGGGATTAAATGACATAAATTGGTGGTGGTGTTTTTTTGTGGAGTAATTTGAAAGGGATACCAACCTAATCATTAAAAACAAAAATGACTCAAAATTAGGGCTAAAACCATAAAATTATTAGGAATTCATTGAAACTATGAAGATCAATATAGCAACTCTTGTGTTGGTACCTTTATGAGAATATTCATAATTTATACCCCTAAAATAGTTTTCAATCATACAAATTCATATAAACACCAATAGCAAACAAATATATAGATAACAATAAAAACAAAACTGTAAAAAGAATGCATTACAAATTCATATCAACACCAATAGCAAACAAATATATATATAACAATAAAAACTGAAAATGTAAAAAAAATGCATTACAATTAAAATAAAAAAGATACGGATTGTAGATGTGTTTCAAAACAACTCACCCCCAAATTGAACGAATACCACCAGGCACTATTTTCGGGGATTTTTACAACATTAGGGTTCAAAACATCCTTGTATAGGGGGATTTGATTTTGAGGGAATTGTAACTAATTAGGTTGGGATATGATTGTGATTTTCATATGAACCAATTTTGGTAACTGATTTGTCAAAGTCAAAAGCATTTAATTTGATTGAATTCGTTTGTGAGGAGGATTAGAGATTTGGGGGAAAACTGTTCAGACAAAAGCTTATTTTATTATATATAATAATATATAATAGATGTCTTGTGAAGTGGCTGACTTGAATAATGTGTTACCACCAACTATGATACATTCAATCATCACCATTGATGCAAATCTATACATATATATGGGACTAACCATGACACATCACTAATGCTTACATGGCACACTAATGTTGACATGGAGCATCTATGATGACATGGAAATGCTAACAGGGCACAACATTCGGCTACATAATTAAAAAAGATTGTCACTTGCAAGATTTGAACTCGACACCCAAACACAAGCGACTCAACCAGTGGAGCAGGGCACAAGTGGTGCTACAAAGTTACATTCCCTAACTGATAACTTGCGTCTCCTCATCAATATATCAGTCAAAAACTTCGTAACTGACTCCCCTTTTCACACGCATTTCCTAAAGCAATTCTCAAATTACGCTCCTCCTTAAAATCAATACCATGTTTAGGTTGTTTACTCTTTTGGATATGTGATTGTCAAATCAGATTCAAAACCCTAAATCATTCAATTCCCTCATTTTCATCCACTCAAACTCAAACCTTAAACCACATCTTTGCCGATAGGGTTTTGATTAACAAGTCATTGTTTTCAATTCGCTAAAATGAAGGTTTTAAGAGATTAATTATGAGTAAATGAAGGTAATAACTTACTTTTACGCTTGTTATATAATGTGTTTTAGTCATGTTTCTTCAAGTAATCATTTTCTTTGTTTATGATGGCACAAATATAGAAACCTATAGTGTTTCTTCAAAGGTTGTTGAGCTTTATGATGGCAAATGTAGTTGTTAATTTTTATATGGATGCTAAATGTAAATAGTTGTTTCAGCTTATACTCATCCTACGTAACTGCTGATGTTACATGTGTTAGTGACGGACGGCAAAGTGTTCTAACCGAATGTATACAAACAATGGTCAAGGAGTATATGTGCTCCAAGGCAAATGACATTATTGATTTCTATATACGTGTGTTGTTTGCATGTTTGCTATAATTTTCTTTATCGCTAGACATTGCTACGCTTCTTTCACTAATTTATAGCTTTTAACCACATTATTACAGCTTATCGAAAACCAAAACCTAAACATATTACAACATTAATTAGGGAATTGCACAAAAGCGAGACACTCATCGATGGCTCTTTGTTGTCACACATTTTAACAAAACTCAGAACTTCAATAGAAACAAGTGTGATTTTGATACAAACCAAACCATAGATATTTAGTTTGAATATGATTTGATCCAATCGAAAATATAGAAAGAGTTTTAATGTTGGGAAGGGTGTTATCATGTATATGAATAACACCCATGTATATAAAGAATATGTCTACCATCCCAAATAGCATTGCGGATAGAAAATTGCATTGCACATGACCCTTATGCTGAGGGTATGTCTTTAAAGCGCGCTTTGCAAATGACCCGCATTTTTTCTTAGACACTTTATATTGTTTTGGTAGGCCTCGTGTGACGGAAGTGAACCTTTTGGTCAATCTTGATTCGACAATGTAAAACCTCATAAATGGGATAATTATATGTTTATAATATACATTACATAATATAATATATATATATATATATATATATATATATATATATATATATATATATATATATACATATATATGGACTAACCATGACACATCACTAATGCTTACATGGCACACTAATGTTGACATGGAGCATCTATGATGACATGGAAATGCCGACAGGCACAACATTCGCCACATAATTAAAAAGATTGTCACTTGCAAGATTTGAACTCGGGTTTAGACACCCAAACACAAGCGACTCAACCAGGGAGCAGTGGGCACAGTGGTGCTACAAAGCTACATTCCTAACCGATAACTTATGCTCCTCATCAATATATCACCAAAACTTCAGAATCGACTCCCTTTTCACACGCATTTCCTAAAGCGATTCTCAAATTACGCTCCTCCTTAAAATCAATACCATGTTTAGGTTGTTTACTTTTTGGATATGTGATTGTCAAATCGATTCAAAACCCTAAATCATTCAATTCCTTATTTTCATCCATCAAACTCAAACCTTAAACCACATCTTCGCCAGATAGGGTTTTGATTAACAAGTCATTGTTTTCAATTCGCTAGAATGAAGGTTTTAAGAGATTAATTATGAGTAAATGAAGGTAATAACTTACTTTACGCTTGTTATATAATGTGTTTTAGTCATGTTTCTTCAAGCAATCATGTTTCTTTGTTTATGATGTCACAAATATAGGAAACCTATAGTGTTTCTTCAAAGGTTGTTGAGCTTTATGATGGCAAATGTAGTTGTTAATTTTATATGGATGCTAAATGTAAATAGTTGTTTCGCTTATACTCATTCTACGTAACTGCTGATGTTACATGTGTTAGTGATGACGGCAAAGTGTTCTAACCGAATGTATACAAACAATGGTCAAGGAGTATATGTGCTCCAAGGAAAATGACATTATTGATTTCTATATACGTGTGTTGTTGCATGTTTGCTATAATTTTCTTTATCGCTAGACATTGCTACGCTTCTTTCACTAATTTATAGCTTTTAACCACATTATTACAGCTATTCGAAACCAAAACCTAAACATATTACAACATTAATTAGGTAATTGCACAAACGCAGACAATACTGATGACTCTTTTGTTGTCACACATTTTAACAAAACCTGTAACTTCAATAGAAACATGTGTGATTTTGATACAAACCAAACCATAGATATTTAGTTTGAATATGATTTGATCCAATCGAAAATATAGAAAGAGTTTTAATGTTGGGAAGGGTGTTATCATGTATATGAATAACACCCATGTATATAAAGAATATGTCTACCATCCCAATAAGATTGCGGATAGAAAATTGCATTGCACATGACCCTTATGCTAGAGGGTATGTCTTTTGTGTGCGCTTTGCTAATGACCCGCATTTTTTTCTTAGACACTTTATATTGTTTTGGTAGGCTCGTGTGACGGAAGTGAACCTTTTGGTCAATCTTGATTCGACAATGTAAAACCTCATAAATGGGATAATTATATGTTTATAATATACATTACAAGATACAATATATATCTATACATATATATGGACTAACCATGACACATCACTAATGCTTACATGGCACACTAATGTTGACATGGAGCATCTATGATGACATGGAAATGCCGACATGGCACAACATTCGCTACATAATTAAAAAGATTGTCACTTGCAAGATTTGAACTCGGTTTAGACACCCAAACACAAGCGACTCAACCAAAGGAGCAGGCACAAGTGGTGCTACAAAGCTACATTCCCTAACCGATAACTTATGCCTCCTCATCAATATATTAGTCAAAACTCAGAATCGACTCCCTTTTCACACGCATTTCCTAAAGCGATTCTCAAATTACGCCTCCTTAAAATCAATACCATGTTTAGGTTGTTTACTTTTTGGATATGTGATTGTCAAATCGATTCAAAACCCTAAATCATTCAATTCCTTATTTTCATCCACCGAAACTCAAACCTTAAACCACATCTTCGCCAGATAGGGTTTTGATTAACAAGTCATTGTTTTCAATTCGCTAGAATGAAGGTTTTAAGAGATTAATTATGAGTAAATGAAGGTAATAACTTACTTTTACGCTTGTTATATAATGTGTTTTAGTCATGTTTCTTCAAGTAATCATGTTTCTTTGTTTATGATGGCACAAATATAGGAAACCTATAGTGTTTCTTCAAAGGTTGTTGAGCTTTATGATGGCAAATGTAGTTGTTAATTTTTATATGGATGCTAAATGTAAATAGTTGTTTCAGTTATACTCATCCTACGCAATCTGTTGATGTTACATGTGTTAGTGACGGACGGCAAAGTGTTCTAACTGAATGTATACAAACAATGGTCAAGGAGTATATGTGCTCCAAGGAAAATGACATTATTGATTTCTATATACGTGTGTTGTCGCATGTTTGCTATAATTTTCTTTTCGCTAGACATTGCTACAGCTTCTTTCACTAATTTATAGCTTTTAACCACATTATTACAAAGCATTCGAAACCAAAACCTAAACATATTACAACATTAATTAGGGAATTGCACAAACGCAGACACTCATCGATGACTCTTTTGTTGTCACACATTTTAACAAAACTCAGAATCTCAATAGAAACAAGTGTGATTTTGATACAAACCAAACCATAGATATTTAGTTTGAATATGATTTGATCCAATCAAAAATATAGAAAGAGTTTTAATGTTGGAAGGGTGTTATCATGTATATGAATAACACCCATGTATATAAAGAATATGTCTACCATCCCAACAAGATTGCGGATAGAAAATTGCATTGCACATGACCCTTATGCTAGAGGGTATGTCTTTGTGTGTGTCTTTGCTAATGACCCGCATTTTTTTCTTAGACACTTTATATTGTTTTGGTAGGCTCTCAGGTGACAGGAAGTGAACCTTTTTGGTCAATCTTGATTCTGACAATGTAAAACCTCATAAATGGAATAATTATATGTTTATAATATACATTACAGTATAGAATATATATCTATACATATATATGGGACTAACCATGACACATCACTAATGCTTACATGGCACACTAATGTTGACATGGAGCATCTATGATGACATGGAAATGTTGACAGGGCACAACATTCGGCTACATAATTAAAAAAGATTGTCACTTGTAAGATTTGAACTCGGTTTAGACACCCAAACACAAGCGACTCAACCAAAGGAGCAGGCACAGTGGTGCTACAAAGCTACATTCCCTAACTCGATAACTTGCGTCTCCTCATCAATATATCACCAAAACTTCAGAATCGACTCCCTTTCACACGCATTTCTAAAGCGATTCTCAAATTACGCCCTCCTTAAAATCAATACCATGTTTAGGTTGTTTACTTTTTGGATATGTGATTGTCAAATCGATTCAAAACCCTAAATCATTCAATTCCTTATTTTCATCCATCGAAACTCAAACCTTAAACCACATCTTCGCCAGATAGGGTTTTGATTAACAAGTCATTGTTTTAATTCGCTAGAATGAAGGTTTTAAGAGATTAATTATGAGTAAATGAAGGTAATAACTAACTTTTACGTTTGTTATATAATGTGTTTTTAGTCATGTTTCTTCAAGTAATCATGTTTCTTTGTTTATGATGGCACAAATATAGGAAACCTATAGTGTTTCTTCAAAGGTTGTTGAGCTTTATGATGGCAAATGTAGTTGTTAATTTTTATATTGATGCTAAATGTAAATAGTTGTTTCAGTTATACTCATCCTACGCAATCTGTTGATGTTACATGTGTTAGTGACGGACGGCAAAGTGTTCTAACTGAATGTATACAAACAATGGTCAAGGAGTATATGTGCTCCAAGGCAAATGACATTATTGATTTCTATATACGTGTGTTGCTGCATGTTTGCTATAATTTTCTTTTACTGCTAGACATTGCTACAGTTCTTTCACTAATTTATAGCTTTTAACCACATTATTACAGCTATTCTCAAACCAAAACCTAAACATATTACAACATTAATTAGGAATTGCACAAACGCAGACATCATCGATGGCTCTTTGTTGTCACACATTTTAACAAAACTCAGAACTTCAATAGAAACAAGTGTGATTTTGATACAAACCAAACCATAGATATTTAGTTTGAATATGATTTGATCCAATCGAAAATATAGAAAGAGTTTTAATGTTGGAAGGGTGTTATCATGTATATGAATAACACCCATGTATATAAAGAATATGTCTACCATCCCAACAAGATTGCGGATAGAAAATTGCATTGCACATGACCCTTATGCTAGAGGGTATGTCTTTTGTGCGCTTTGCTAATGACCCGCATTTTTTCTTAGACACTTTATATTGTTTTGGTAGGCTCGTGTGACGGAAGTGAACCTTTTTGGTCAATCTTGATTCTGACAATGTAAAACCTCATAAATGGGATAATTATATGTTTATAATATACATTACAGTATACAATATATATATCTATACATATATATGGGACTAACCATGACACATCACTAATGCTTACATGGCACACTAATGTTGACATGGAGCATCTATGATGACATGGAAATGCTGACAGGGCACAACATTCGGCTACATAATTAAAAAAGATTGTCACTTGCAAGATTTGAACTCGGGTTTAGACACCCAAACACAAGCGACTCAACCAGTGGAGCAGGGCACAAGTGGTGCTACAAAGCTACATTCCCTAACTGATAACTTGCGTCTCCTCATCAATATATCACCAAAACTTCAGAATCGACTTTTCACACGCATTTCTAAAGAAATTCTCAAATTACGCCCTCCTTAAAATCAATACCATGTTTAGGTTGTTTACTTTTTGGATATGTGATTGTCAAATCGATTCAAAACCCTAAATCATTCAATTCCTTTATTTTCATCCATCGAAACTCAAACCTTAAACCACATCTTCGCCAGATAGGGTTTTGATTAACAAGTCATTGTTTTCAATTCGCTAAAATGAAGGTTTTAAGAGATTAATTATGAGTAAATGAAGGTAATAACTTACTTTTACATTTGTTATATAATGTGTTTTTAGTCATGTTTCTTCAAGTAATCATGTTTCTTTGTTTATGATGTCACAAATATAGGAAACCTATAGTGTTTCTTCAAAGGTTGTTGAGCTTTATGATGGCAAATGTAGTTGTTAATTTTATATGGATGCTAAATGTAAATAGTTGTTTCAGCTTATACTCATCCTACGCAACTGCTGATGTTACATGTTAGTGACGGACGGCAAAGTGTTCTAACCGAATGTATACAAACAATGGTCAAGGAGTATATGTGCTCAAGGAAAATGACATTATTGATTTCTATATACGTGTGTTAGTTGCATGTTTGCTATAATTTTCTTTTCTCGCTAGACATTGCTACAGCTCTTTCACTAATTTATAGCTTTTAACCACATTATTACGCCATTCGAAACCAAAACCTAAACATATTACAACATTAATTAGGGAATTGCACAAACGCAGACACTCATCGATGGCTCTTTTGTTGTCACACATTTTAACAAAACTCAGAATTTCAATAGAAACAAGTGTGATTTTGATACAAACCAAACCATAGATATTTAGTTTGAATATGATTTGATCCAATCAAAAATATAGAAAGAGTTTTATGTTGGGAAGGGTGTTATCATGTATATGAATAACACCCATGTATATAAAGAATATGTCTACCATCCCAACAAGCATTGCGGATAGAAATTGCATTGCACATGACCCTTATGCTAGAGGGTATGTCTTTTGTGTGCATCTTTGCTAATGACCCGCATTTGTTTCTTAGACACTTTATATAGTTTTGGTAGGCTCTCAGGTGACAGGAAGTGAACCTTTTTGGTCAATCTTGATTCTGACAATGTAAAACCTCATAAATGGGATAATTATATGTTTATAATATACATTACAGTATACAATATATATATCTATACATATATATGGGACTAACCATGACACATCACTAATGCTTACATGGCACACTAATGTTGACATGGAGCATCTATGATGACATGGAAATGCCGACAGGCACAACATTCGCTACATAATTAAAAAGATTGTCACTTGCAAGATTTGAACTCGGTTTAGACACCCAAACACAAGCGACTCAACCAAAGGAGCAGGCACAAGTGGTGCTACAAAGCTACATTCCCTAACTCGATAACTTATGCCTCCTCATCAATATATCACCAAAACTTCAGAATCGACTCCCCTTTCACACGCATTTCTAAAGCGATTCTCAAATTACGCCCTCCTTAAAATCAATACCATGTTTAGGTTGTTTACTTTTTGGATATGTGATTGTCAAATCGATTCAAAACCCTAAATCATTCAATTCCTTATTTTCATCCACTCGAAACTCAAACCTTAAACCACATCTTCGCCAGATAGGGTTTTGATTAACAAGTCATTGTTTTCAATTCGCTAGAATGAAGGTTTTTAAGAGATTAATTATGAGTAAATGAAGGTAATAACTTACTTTTACGTTTGTTATATAATGTGTTTTTAGTCATGTTTCTTCAAGCAATCATGTTTCTTTGTTTATGATGTCACAAATATAGGAAACCTATAGTGTTTCTTCAAAGGTTGTTGAGCTTTATGATGGCAAATGTAGTTGTTAATTTTTATATGGATGCTAAATGTAAATAGTTGTTTCAGTTATACTCATTCTACGCAATCTGTTGATGTTACATGTGTTAGTGACGGACGGCAAAGTGTTCTAACTGAATGTATACAAACAATGGTCAAGGAGTATATGTGCTCCAAGGAAAATGACATTATTGATTTCTATATACGTGTGTTGCTGCATGTTTGCTATAATTTTCTTTTACTGCTAGACATTGCTACAGTTCTTTCACTAATTTATAGCTTTTAACCACATTATTACAAGCACACAAACCAAAACCTTAACATATTACAACATTAATTAGGAATTGCACAAACGCAGACACTCATCGATGGCTCTTTTGTTGTCACACATTTTAACAAAACTCAGAATTTCAATAGAAACAAGTGTGATTTTGATACAAACCAAACCATAGATATTTAGTTTGAATATGATTTGATCCAATCGAAAATATAGAAAGAGTTTTATGTTGGGAAGGGTGTTATCATGTATATGAATAACACCCATGTATATAAAGAATATGTCTACCATCCCAAATAAGATTGCGGATAGAAAATTGCATTGCACATGACCCTTATGCTAGAGGGTATGTCTTTTGTGTGCGCGTCTTTGCTAATGACCCGCATTTTTCTTAGACACTTTATATTGTTTTGGTAGGCTCGTGTGACGTGAAGTGAACCTTTTGGTCAATCTTGATTCGACAATGTAAAACCTCATAAATGGGATAATTATATGTTTATAATATACATTACAAAGATACAATATATATATCTATATATATATATGGACTAACCATGACACATCACTAATGCTTACATGGCACACTAATGTTGACATGGAGCATCTATGATGACATGGAAATGCCGACAGGCACAACATTCGCTACATAATTAAAAAGATTGTCACTTGCAAGATTTGAACTCGGCTTAGACACCCAAACACAAGCGACTCAACCAAAGGGAGCAGGGCACAAGTGGTGCTACAAAGCTACATTCCTAACTCGATAACTTATGCCTCCTCATCAATATATCACCAAAACTTCAGAATCGACTCCCCTTTCACACGCATTTCTAAAGCGATTCTCAAATTACGCTCCTCCTTAAAATCAATACCATGTTTAGGTTGTTTACTTTTTGGATATGTGATTGTCAAATCGATTCAAAACCCTAAATCATTCAATTCCTTATTTTCATCCACCGAACTCAAACCTTAAACCACATCTTCGCCATATAGGGTTTTGATTAACAAGTCATTGTTTTCAATTCGCTAGAATGAAGGTTTTAAGAGATTAATTATGAGTAAATGAAGGTAATAACTTACTTTACGTTTGTTATATAATGTGTTTTAGTCATGTTTCTTCAAGTAATCATGTTTCTTTGTTTATGATGGCACAAATATAGGAAACCTATAGTGTTTCTTCAAAGGTTGTTGAGCTTTATGATGGCAAATGTAGTTGTTAATTTTATATGGATGCTAAATGTAAATAGTTGTTTCGCTTATACTCATCCCACGTAACTGCTGATGTTACATGTGTTAGTGACGGACGGCAAAGTGTTCTAACCGAATGTATACAAACAATGGTCAAGGAGTATATGTGCTCCAAGGCAAATGACATTATTGATTTCTATATACGTGTGTTGCTGCATGTTTGCTATAATTTTCTTTTCGCTAGACATTGCTACAGCTTCTTTCACTAATTTATAGCTTTTAACCACATTATTACAGATTACTCGAAACCAAAACCTAAACATATTACAACATTAATTAGGGAATTGCACAACGAGACAATATCGATGGCTCTTTTGTTGTCACACATTTTAACAAAACCTGTAACTTCAATAGAAACAAGTGTGATTTTGATACAAACCAAACCATAGATATTTAGTTTGAATATGATTTGATCCAATCGAAAATATAGAAAGAGTTTTAATGTTGGGAAGGGTGTTATCATGTATATGAATAACACCCATGTATATAAAGAATATGTCTACCATCCCAGCGCCATGGATAGAAAATTGCATTGCACATGACCCTTATGCTGAGGGTATGTCTTTTGTGCGCGCTTTGCTAATGACCCGCATTTTTCTTAGACACTTTATATTGTTTGGTAGGCTCTCGTGTGACGGAAGTGAACCTTTTGGTCAATCTTGATTCGACAATGTAAAACCTCATAAATGGGATAATTATATGTTTATAATATACATTACAAGATACAATATATATATCTATACATATATATGGGACTAACCATGACACATCACTAATGCTTACATGGCACACTAATGTTGACATGGAGCATCTATGATGACATGGAAATCTTGACAGGCACAACATTCGCCTACATAATTAAAAAGATTGTCACTTGCAAGATTTGAACTCGGGGTTTAGACACCCAAACACAAGCGACTCAACCAGGGGAGCAGAGCACAAGTGGTGCTACAAAGCTACATTCCCTAACTGATAACTTGCGTCTCCTCATCAATATATCAGTCAAAAACTTCGTAACTGACTCCCCTTTTCACACGCATTTCCTAAAGCAATTCTCAAATTACGCTCCTCCTTAAAATCAATACCATGTTTAGGTTGTTTACTTTTTTGGATATGTGATTGTCAAATCAGATTCAAAACCCTAAATCATTCAATTCCCTTATTTTCATCCACTGAAACTCAAACCTTAAACCACATCTTCGCCGTATAGGGTTTTGATTAACAAGTCATTGTTTTCAATTCGCTAAAATGAAGGTTTTTAAGAGATTAATTATGAGTAAATGAAGGTAATAACTTACTTTTACGTTTGTTATATAATGTGTTTTTAGTCATGTTTCTTCAAGTAATCATGTTTCTTTGTTTATGATGGCACAAATATAGAAACCTATAGTGTTTCTTCAAAGGTTGTTGAGCTTTATGATGGCAAATGTAGTTGTTAATTTTATATGGATGCTAAATGTAAATAGTTGTTTCAGTTATACTCATCCTACGCAATCTGTTGATGTTACATGTGTTAGTGACGGACGGCAAAGTGTTCTAACTGAATGTATACAAACAATGGTCAAGGAGTATATGTGCTCCAAGGCAAATGACATTATTGATTTCTATATACGTGTGTTGCTGCATGTTTGCTATAATTTTCTTTTACTGCTAGACATTGCTACAGTTCTTTCACTAATTTATAGCTTTTAACCACATTATTACAGTTACCTGAAACCAAAACCTAAACATATTACAACATTAATTAGGGAATTGCACAAACGCAGACACTACTGATGGCTCTTTTGTTGTCACACATTTTAACAAAACCTGTAACTTCAATAGAAACAAGTGTGATTTTGATACAAACCAAACCATAGATATTTAGTTTGAATATGATTTGATCCAATCGAAAATATAGAAAGAGTTTTAATGTTGGGAAGGGTGTTATCATGTATATGAATAACACCCATGTATATAAAGAATATGTCTACCATCCCAAATAAGATTGCGGATAGAAAATTGCATTGCACATGACCCTTATGCTAGAGGGTATGTCTTTTGTGTGCGTCTTTGCTAATGACCCGCATTTTTTTCTTAGACACTTTATATTGTTTTGGTAGGCTCTCAGGTGACGGGAAGTGAACCTTTTTGGTCAATCTTGATTCTGACAATGTAAAACCTCATAAATGGGATAATTATATGTTTATAATATACATTACAGTATACAATATATATATATCTATACATATATATATATATATATATATATATATATATATATATATATATATATATATATATATATAATATACAATATATATAATATAATTATATGTTTATAATATATATTATAGTATGTCTAATATAGTATTTTTTTCTTCACCGGGAAGTAAGTATGGAACAAAGCAACACACTTGAGCTACTTAATTCATTTGTCATGGCGAGCTGGTATCAGTTCCTTTACCTTAATTCATATGTATTTACACTAAAAATGGGCTAATTTGTGTTATGTTCTGTCTCAATTGGGTGCGACAACTGTGATAAACAAAGATCGTTGAAAACGTTATCAGGTGGAAATCTCCCAAAGTGTATATTTTATGCATAAATCATCTAAAAAATATATTTATTGGTTAGTTGTACATTTATAAAGGAAAAGGGTGGAAAGGTATCGATCTACCAAACCAAAATTTAATCGCGACCTTTTACTAAAATTTGTTATTGGAGGAACCGATAACCACTTAGTGTTGGTCATTTTGAAACCAAAGGTAATACAAGAGAATGTCACATTTATAGATTCATTAGTTTAATAGTTATTAAATGTCGATCATCACAAGTACTTGATATATATCTTTCAGGGAATTGAGTGTTCAAGGGTCGAAAAGGTATTGGAAGTTGTTCACATTGCAGCCAATAAGAGCACCGTTTCGCGATGTATACGCCATGGTTCCTGGTGGTATCCTAATGGGTGATGAGCCTTCTTATTAAATTTATTCATAGATAAATTTTATTTTTTTATATACCCATGCTCTCACTCCTATGGGATTTGTTGAAGAGGATTTTGCCAAAGTTTCCTACTTCTTTGACCTCGCTGTAAACCTTTATGTGAAGTTCAAGGGTGAAGCTCAAGGTATACTCGCATACTTTTATGTAGTTCATTATATCTATTAGAATCATAAATAAATGAAAACCCTCTTAGACCATTTATGATATGACACCTAATGAGACTAGGTCAATTTTGTTTAGTGCTCAGCGTGAAAATGAGTATCGCTGTAGCGTATGATCTGAAGTTGAAGTTTTCTGTTTCCTTTCACATTGCCGTCTAAATGTATTAGATCTGATCAAATTATTAGTGGGTGTTTGCCTTTGTTTCTATTATCATCTTTCTTAGGGTAGTTTACTTTAAACTCATTATTAATTTGGTGATTAGTTACACTTCTGCCCATTACTTTTATTGTTATTTTCTAATTAATGTTCATTATCCACGCTTTGCACAATGCGGTAAGTTATTATCCAACTCAATGCATGAAGTTAGTATTGAATCCATGATCGAGAAGAATGTAGATAAGTTATTGTCCAACTCCAACACTTATACTTGAATTAAACTCCGTGGTCCACTTCAACTCAACGTTATCTGCTTCATCAACTGATATTTTTCCTTGCTGCTATTCCAAGATCCGACTACAGTTTCTCATTTTTGACATTCCATTGCATAAGCATTTACAACAACTTTTTTTAACGGTCCACTTTACAACTATTAGTGAGGTAAAAGTAACTATTGGCCACTTGCATATGCTCTTAAGAGTTACTATAGTGCTAAGTAATGACGTTGTATCCAGAAGAGTATTTTTTGTCTAACCACCTAAAAGTTTATTATATTGTAATTTGACTTATTATTTATCTATTTTGATAGCATAATTTTCTAATGACCGAGTATTTATGATAGTTCACGTAAATCTTTATGTTCACTATTACTGAGAATAAACTTAAATTTACTAATCTTACAAATATTGATATGAACATAGGTTTGTTGAGATGATGGCACCAGATTCTCACGTAAGCCATGACGTTGCTTTGGCATACAATTCGTGTGGCTTTCATACTACATAACAAATTAACTCCTAAATTTATTGCATGTACACCATTCAAATGAGTAATAAGTAAAAATGGCCTTTTGGTAACATTTCTGCTATGAGATTGTTGCTTAACTTCAACCCATGTGACCTTAAGAAATTACCTATAAATGGCAAGACAAGGGAGGGATCAAACATGTTTGATAATTGGTCAAAATAGGTACGGGTGGAAAAGTGTCATGTGGGTTGGTCGACCCCTCGACACACTATTTTTAGAACATCTTATTGATTCAGACACTCACTTTAACAGTTAGTACTAATTATAGATTAGATAGGTTACCTAGCGGTTGAGAAACATCTTAAATTGCTCTAACCTTATTAGATGATTAGTTAGGTATGAATTGATTGGCGCTTTGATATGTTCATTTTCTATTTTAGCCGCCATCAACGTGAATATGCATCATAAGCTTTAGTTTAAGTTTCATTTTTATTTAACAAGTGATAGATACTGGCCTATTATAGTTTTGATAATTTTCGTTACCAAGTATCACAAATTTCTTAATGTCTTTATTGTTTGCATGTTTCATATATGCACACGCTTTTCCATTGAATATATCTAAAGTAAGTCTTAATTGTATATACAGTTGATATTGATCATCAACTTTGGCTTCCATGGTCCCTAGCTATTAATCACCAACATAAGGAAGCTTTTGTTGTATCAAGCATTGAAGTATGAAGGCCAGGAATTTAACTTTGGTGACACAATATGTAAAGGCTAATCACTAATGCAAATTCAATGTAACATCGGATGTAAGTACAAGTAGCATGTCAAATACATTTGTATTTTAGTATGCATACAATCAGTGTAATCTTGTCATATAAATAGTTACCAATAAATTACATTAATAATGTTAATTATATTCTTTTTTTGATTATTTTGTTTAATATATCTGCCTTTATTCATTATTTATTTTACGTGCATATGATATTGTCAAATAATATTATGAAGCGAACCCACCCATCGGGCGGGTCATGAAACTAGTGGTAATATATCTTTGTAACATATTCTACTTGCAGAACCCATCTTGATCCTATTTTGCTACAACTGAAATTTTATGTTATACTATCTTTTTAACTGATAAATAGATATCAATGTCTGAATAATAATTTATGCATAGTTAAGTGCTTGTCAAAGTTTAAACCCCACAGGGTGTAATGGAGTAAAGCCAGAGCTTGAGCTCGACAAGACTTGAGCTTGGCAAACAAAAATAGTACGCTTAAGCTTGGCTTGATAGCTTGTCAAAAAGACATCAGATCGGTAAACATCAGCTCAATTAAAAACCCCAACTCAATTAAAAACCCTAGCTAAATTAAATAAAAACTAATAAATAAACAATTTTGTGGCTAGAAAACTACGATTAAACATGATTAATTTTAATTAAAACACAGAAAAAAAAGATACGAACAATTTATATATATCAATATACGAAAGTAAAAACCAATTTTAATGTAAAAATACAAATACATACCCGAATACGAAACATTTTTTTGCAGGGTTCAACCTGGATTTCGAGAAGATGGATCTTGGTTTGTGAGAGTATTTTGTAATGCATGTGTTATTCTAATCATCGAATAAGGTAAAGAAGATCTAGTCATATGAAAAAGAGCTTAATTATTTTAAGGAATTCACTTAAGTAAAAAAGTATAAAAGTAATCTAAAAGTATTTAAAAGTTATGTAAAAAGTATAAAGTTAAAAAGGCGTCAAAGTAATTCGCTTAAGTTGCTCAAAGATGGGAAGGCGCTAAAGGAATAAAATAATAGTTTTGAAATTTTGACTTTTTTATTGAAAATGATAAAAGAGAATTTCGCTCGAATCTTAAAATTTCGCTGGCTCTAGGTCGCTTAAAAAATATAGGTACAAAACGTAAAATCCAATTATTAGGTTCTGAAAAGTGGATGGACACTTGGTGCTCTTTGATTTTCTCAGCTATAATTTTCTTCTCCGGTCGCTTCTTTACACGTTAGATTAAGCAGCCGATATGACTCGGCGATCACTTGAATAGCGAAACAACATCTCTAGGAACATGTCTTTGCGTGGATTTCGCAAGCGTAAAGAAACAGACATCGGGTTCACAAAAGTAAATAACAAAAAAGCTTTAACATCGGATACACATCCGTTGATGAAAATCCATCCGCTCGTTCAAAACTATAAACTGTACATATGCTTACTAATTGAATTTATATCGATCACATTCAAAGGATGAATGAATATACCTCCAACGCGAATAAGCTCTTCCATGTCACATTTGCTTCCGTCTTTGAAGCAAATAGCATGCTCGAACCTATACAAACATACACACACTATTAGCTTGATTACATGTGACTTATCCAACCTACATTTTCATATATATAAAGTAAATAACAATATTTTTCATTTTTACAAACAGTTGGTGATTAATGAAAATGTGACTCAAGTTTTGGCTTTTTTCAAACAATGGACATCATACTAAATTTGCATCTACTTCGATAGCCAACATTATCAAATCATAATATAACATAGTCATAAAGTCTCACATAAACTTAAGCTTTGAAAACCATAAAGTATCAGTTGATAATAGAAGAATGAGAACTTAATGTATGACATTTGATAAATGTAACATTGGACCAATATGTTAGCAAAAACTGAAATTGAGATATTAGAAAAATACATTTATGGCTCATGAACAATCGGCAAAACTTTTGTATTGTAAAATCGTTGGATTTTGGAACTAATTTAATGGCTGTTAAAAAATATAGAACCCTAAGAATAAACAATTAAGCCATATTTGGTAGTAATAACTTTAACACACAGGACATGACAAGTGATCACGACACCAAAAACGTGTAATTCTAATTAGATGACATGTATCGGTAATATCACAAAATACATTCTAACTATGCGGTCTTGAATACAAACTATTTTATATCATTTCATGATTCATAATTAACACTTATAATTCGATTATAGAATCTACAAAACTCTAGCATAATGTTGCACAATTTTCACGATAGACATTTGTGAACACTTAGAGAGTGTTCAAACATCAAATATATAACGACGATTTCAAACCTAATTAAATTAATCTTGAACATAAATGTTGTGTTCATAGAGATAGCATCAAACACTAAACATGTATAAGATCGCATCAATAAAAACAAATAATGATTTAGAAACTAATACACACATAAAATGCATTCAATCAATAAAAACATGCTATTGAAACAATTACGATTCTTCTAGGCTTGAACTCACTCTATAGCATGTCTGCGAGCTAAAAAATTAGTCAAAGCCTAAACATATTTATTTTTTAAATGAAAACAATATTAAATCCTTGCTATTTTCCGGCTATTGTTAGAAAACCGAAAATTACCAGAACATTATTGTTTTATTTGATATTGATATAGGGATTAAATGACATAAATTGGTGGTGGTGTTTTTTTGTGGAGTAATTTGAAAGGGATACCAACCTAATCATTAAAAACAAAAATGACTCAAAATTAGGGCTAAAACCATAAAATTATTAGGAATTCATTGAAACTATGAAGATCAATATAGCAACTCTTGTGTTGGTACCTTTATGAGAATATTCATAATTTATACCCCTAAAATAGTTTTCAATCATACAAATTCATATAAACACCAATAGCAAACAAATATATAGATAACAATAAAACAAAACTCGTAAAAGAATGCATTACAAATTCATATGAACACCAATAGCAAACAAATATATATATAACAATAAAAGCGAAAATGTAAAAAAATGCATTACAATTAAAATAAAAAAGATACGGATTGTAGATGTGTTTCAAAACAACTCACCCCAAATTGAGCGAATACCACTGGCACTATTTTCGGGATTTGTACAACATTAGGGTTCAAAACATCCTTGTATGGGGGATTTGATTTTGGGAATTGTAACTAATTAGGTTGGGATATGATTGTGATTTTCATATGAACCAATTTTGTAATCGATTTGTCAAGGTCAAAAGCATTTAATTTGATTGAATTCGTTTGTGAGGAGGATTAGAGATTTGGGGAAAACTGCATGCATAAAAGCTTATTTTATTATATATAATATATAATAGATTTCTTGTGAAGTGGCTGACTTGAATAATGTGTTACCACCAACTATGATACATTCAATCATCACCATTGATGCAAATCTATACATATATATGGGACTAACCATGACACATCACTAATGCTTACATGGCACACTAATGTTGACATGGAGCATCTATGATGACATGGAAATGCTGACAGGGCTCAACATTCGGCTACATAATTAAAAAAGATTGTCACTTGCAAGATTTGAACTCGACACCCAAACACAAGCGACTCAACCAGTGGAGCAGGGCACAAGTGGTGCTACAAAGTTACATTCCCTAGCGATAACTTCGTCTCCTCATCAATATATCACCAAAACTTAGAATCGACTCCCTTTTCACACGCATTTCCTAAAGCAATTCTCAAATTACGCCCTCCTTAAAATCAATACCATGTTTAGGTTGTTTACTCTTTTGGATATGTGATTGTCAAATCGATTCAAACCCTAAATCATTCAATTCCTCATTTTCATCCACTTGAACTCAAACCTTAAACCACATCTTAGCCAGATAGGGTTTTGATTAACAAGTCATTGTTTTCAATTCGCTAAAATGAAGGTTTTAAGAGATTAATTATGAGTAAATGAAGGTAATAACTTACTTTACGCTTGTTATATAATGTGTTTTAGTCATGTTTCTTCAAGTAATCATGTTTCTTTGTTTATGATGGCACAAATATAGGAAACCTATAGTGTTTCTTCAAAGGTTGTTGAGCTTTATGATGGCAAATGTAGTTGTTAATTTTTATATGGATGCTAAATGTAAATAGTTGTTTGAGTTATACTCATCCTCGCAACTGCTTGATGTTACATGTGTTAGTGACGGACGGCAAAGTGTTCTAATCGAATGTATACAAACAATGGTCAAGGAGTATATGTGCTCCAAGGCAAATGACATTATTGATTTCTATATACGTGTGTTCTTTGCATGTTTGCTATAATTTTCTTTTCTTGCTAGACATTACTCACGCTTCTCTCACTAATTTATAGCTTTTAACCACATTATTCCAATTACAAACCAAAACCTAAACATATTACAACATTAATTAGGGAATTGCACAAACGCAGACACTACTGATGGCTCTTTTGTTGTCACACATTTTAACAAAACCTGTAACTTCAATAGAAACAAGTGTGATTTTGATACAAACCAAACCATAGATATTTAGTTTGAATATGATTTGATCCAATCGAAAATATAGAAAGAGTTTTAATTTTGGGAAGGGTGTTATCATGTATATATGAATAACACCCATGTATATAAAGAATATGTCTACCATCCCAGCGCATTGCGGATAGAAAATTGCATTGCACATGACCCTTATGCTAGAGGGTATGTCTTTTGTGTGCGTCTTTGCAAATGACCCGCATTTTTTTCTTAGACACTTTATATTGTTTTGGTAGGCTCTCGGTGACGGAAGTGAACCTTTTGGTCAATCTTGATTCGACAATGTAAAACCTCATAAATGGGATAATTATATGTTTATATTATACATTACAAGATACATATATATATATATATATATATATATATATATATATATATATATATATATATATATATATATATATATATATATATATATATATATATATATATATATATATATATATATATATATATATATATATATCTATACATATATATGGACTAACCATGACACATCACTAATGCTTACATGGCACATTAATGTTGACATGGAGCATCTATGATGACATGGAAATCTTGACGAGGCACAACATTCGCCACATAATTAAAAAGATTGTCACTTGCAAGATTTGAACTCGGGTTTAGACACCCAAACACAAGTGACTCAACCAAAGGAGCAGGGCATAAGTGGTGCTACAAAGCTACATTCCCTAGCGATAACTTCGTCTCTCATCAATATATCACCAAAAACTCAGAATCGACTTCCCTTTTCTCACGCATTTTCTAAAGCGATTCTCAAATTATGCTCCTCCTTAAAATCAATACCATGTTTAGGTTGTTTAGTTTTTTGGATATGTGATTGTCAAATCAGATTCAAAACCCTAAATCATTCAATTCCCTTATTTTCATCCACTGAAACTCAAACCTTAAACCACATCTTCGCGTATAGGGTTTTGACTAACAAGTCATTGTTTTCAATTCGCTAGAATGAAGGTTTTAAGAGATTAATTATGAGTAAATGAAGGTACAACTTACTTTTACGCTTGTTATATAATGTGTTTTAGTCATGTTTCTTCAAGCAATCATGTTTCTTTGTTTATGATGTCACAAATATAGGAAACCTATAGTGTTTCTTCAAAGGTTGTTGAGCTTTATGATGGCAAATGTAGTTGTTAATTTTTATATGGATGCTAAATGTAAATAGTTGTTTCAGTTATACTCATTCTACGCAATCTGTTGATATTACTTGTGTTAGTGATGGGCGGCAAAGTGTTCTAACTGAATGTATACAAACAATGGTCAAGGAGTATATGTGCTCCAAGGAAAATGACATTATTGATTTCTATATACGTGTGTTGTTGCATGTTTGCTATAATTTTCTTTTACTGCTAGACATTGCTACAGTTCTTTCACTAATTTATAGCTTTTAACCACATTATTACAGTTACCTGAAACCAAAACCTAAACATATTACAACATTAATTAGGGAATTGCACAAACGCAGACACTACTGATGGCTCTTTTGTTGTCACACATTTTAACAAAACCTGTAACTTCAATAGAAACAAGTGTGATTTTGATACAAACCAAACCATAGATATTTAGTTTGAATATGATTTGATCCAATCGAAAATATAGAAAGAGTTTTAATGTTGGGAAGGGTGTTATCATGTATATGAATAACACCCATGTATATAAAGAATATGTCTACCATCCCAGCGCATTGCGGATAGAAAATTGCATTGCACATGACCCTTATGCTAGAGGGTATGTCTTTTGTGTGCGTCTTTGCTAATGACCGCATTTTTTCTTAGACAATTTATATTGTTTTGGTAGGCTCTCGTGTGACGTGAAGTGAACCTTTTGGTCAATCTTGATTCGACAATGTAAAACCTCATAAATGGGATAATTATATGTTTATAATATACATTACGATATACAATATATATATCTATACATATATATGGACTAACCATGACACATCACTAATGCTTACATGGCACACTAATGTTGACATGGAGCATCTATGATGACATGGAAATCTTGACGGGGCACAACATTCGGCTACATAATTAAAAGATTGTCACTTGCAAGATTTGAACTCGGGTTTAGACACCCAAACACAAGAGACTCAACCGTGGAGCAGGCACAGTGGTGCTACAAAGCTACATTCCTAAGCGATAACTCGTCTCTTCATCAATATATCGGTCAAAACTTCGTGAATCGACACCCTTTTCACACGCATTTCCTAAAGCGATTCTCAAATTACGCCCTCCTTAAAATCAATACCATGTTTAGGTTGTTTACTTTTTGGATATGTGATTGTCAAATCGATTCAAAACCCTAAATCATTCAATTCCTTATTTTCATCCACTGAAACTTAAACCTTAAACCACATCTTCGCCATATAGGGTTTTGATTAACAAGTCATTGTTTTCAATTCGCTAGAATGAAGGTTTTTAAGAGATTAATTATGAGTAAATGAAGGTAATAACTTACTTTTACGTTTGTTATATAATGTGTTTTTAGTCATGTTTCTTCAAGTAATCATGTTTCTTTGTTTATGATGGCACAAATATAGGAAACCTATAGTGTTTCTTCAAACGTTGTTGAGCTTTATGATGGCAAATGTAGTTGTTAATTTTTATATGGATGCTAAATGTAAATAGTTGTTTCAGTTATACTCATCCTACGCAATATGTTGATGTTACATGTGTTAGTGACGGACGGCAAAGTATTCTAACTGAATGTATACAAACAATGGTCAAGGAGTATATGTGCTCCAAGGAAAATGACATTATTGATTTCTATATACGTGTGTTGCTGCATGTTTGCTATAATTTTCTTTTACTGCTAGACATTGCTACAGTTCTTTCACTAATTTATAGCTTTTAACCACATTATTACAGTTACCTGAAACCAAAACCTAAACATATTACAACATTAATTAGGAATTGCACAAACGCAGACACTCACGATGGCTCTTTTGTTGTCACACATTTTAACAAAACCTGTAACTTCAATAGAAACAAGTGTGATTTTGATACAAACCAAACCATAGATATTTAGTTTGAATATGATTTGATCCAATCGAAAATATAGAAAGAGTTTTAATGTTGGGAAGGGTGTTATCATGTATATGAATAACACCCATGTATATAAAGAATATGTCTACCATCCCAGCGCATTGCGGATAGAAAATTGCATTGCACATGACCCTTATGCTAGAGGGTATGTCTTTTGTGTGCGTCTTTGCTAATGACCCGCATTTTTTTTCTTAGCCACTTTATATTGTTTTGGTAGGCTCTCAGGTGACAGGAAGTGAACCTTTTTGGACAATCTTGATTCTGACAATGTAAAACCTCATAAATGGGATAATTATATGTTTAATATATACATTACAGTATAAAATATATATATCTATACATATATATGGGACTAACCATGACACATCACTAATGCTTACATGGCACACTAATGTTGACATGGAGCATCTATGATGACATGGAAATCTTGACGGTGGCACAACATTCGGCTACATAATTAAAAAGATTGTCACTTGCAAGATTTGAACTCGGGTTTAGACACCCAAACACAAGCGACTCAACCCGGTGGAGCAGGCACAAAGTGGTGCTACAAAGCTACATTCCCTAACCGATAACTTGCGTCTCCTCATCAATATATCACCAAAACTTAGAATCGACTCCCTTTTCACACGCATTTCTAAAGCGATTCTCAAATTACGCCTCCTTAAAATCAATACCATGTTTAGGTTGTTTAGTTTTTGGATATGTGATTGTCAAATCGATTCAAAACCCTAAATCATTCAATTCCTTATTTTCATCCATCGAAACTCAAACCTTAAACCACATCTTCGCCAGATAGGGTTTTGATTAACAAGTCATTGTTTTCAATTACTAGAATGAAGGTTTTAAGAGATTAATTATGAGTAAATGAAGGTAATAACTTACTTTTACGTTTGTTATATAATGTGTTTTTAGTCATGTTTCTTCAAGTAATCATGTTTCTTTGTTTATGATGGCACAAATATAGGAAACCTATAGTGTTTCTTCAAAGGTTGTTGAGCTTTATGATGGCAAATGTAGTTGTTAATTTTATATTGATGCTAAATGTAAATAGTTGTTTCGCTTATACTGTTCTCACGCAACTGCTGATGTTACATGTGTTAGTGACGGACGGCAAAGTGTTCTAACTGAATGTATACAAACAATGGTCAAGGAGTATATGTGCTCCAAGGAAAATGACATTATTGATTTCTATATACGTGTGTTGCTGCATGTTTGCTATAATTTTCTTTTACTGCTAGACATTGCTACAGTTCTTTCACTAATTTATAGCTTTTAACCACATTATTACAGTTACCTGAAACCAAAACCTAAACATATTACAACATTAATTAGGGAATTGCACAAACGCAGACACTACTGATGGCTCTTTTGTTGTCACACATTTTAACTAAACCTGTAACTTCAATAGAAACAAGTGTGATTTTGATACAAACCAAACCATAGATATTTAGTTTGAATATGATTTGATCCAATCGAAAATATAGAAAGAGTTTTAATGTTGGGAAGGGTGTTATCATGTATATGAATAACACCCATGTATATAAAGAATATGTCTACCATCCCAGCGCATTGCGGATAGAAAATTGCATTGCACATGACCCTTATGCTAGAGGGTATGTCTTTTGTGTGCGTCTTTGCTAATGACCCGCATTTTTTTCTTAGACACTTTATATTGTTTTGGTAGGCTCTCAGGTGACGGGAAGTGAACCTTTTTGGTCAATCTTGATTCTGACAATGTAAAACCTCATAAATGGGATAATTATATGTTTATAATATACATTACAGTATACAATATATATATATCTATACATATATATGGGACTAACCATGACACATCACTAATGCTTACATGGCACACTAATGTTGACATGGAGCATCTATGATGACATGGAAATGCTGACAGGGCACAACATTCGGCTACATAATTAAAAAAGATTGTCACTTGCAAGATTTGAACTCGGGTTTAGACACCCAAACACAAGCGACTCAACCAGTGGAGCAGGGCACAAGTGGTGCTACAAAGCTACATTCCCTAACTGATAACTTGCGTCTCCTCATCAATATATCAGTCAAAAACTTCGTAACTGACTCCCCTTTTCACACGCATTTCCTAAAGCGATTCTCAAATTACGCTCCTCCTTAAAATCAATACCATGTTTAGGTTGTTTACTTTTTTGGATATGTGATTGTCAAATCAGATTCAAAACCCTAAATCATTCAATTCCTTATTTTCATCCATCAAACTCAAACCTTAAACCACATCTTAGCCATATAGGGTTTTGATTAACAAGTCATTGTTTTCAATTCGCTAGAATGAAGGTTTTAAGAGATTAATTATGAGTAAATGAAGGTAATAACTTACTTTTACGTTTGTTATATAATGTGTTTTAGTCATGTTTCTTCAAGTAATCATGTTTCTTTGTTTATGATGGCACAAATATAGGAAACCTATAATGTTTCTTCAAAGGTTGTTGAGCTTTATGATGGCAAATGTAGTTGTTAATTTTATATGGATGCTAAATGTAAATAGTTGTTTCGCTTATACTCATCCCACGCAACTGTTGATGTTACATGTGTTAGTGACGACGGCAAAGTGTTCTAACCGAATGTATACAAACAATGGTCAAGGAGTATATGTGCTCCAAGGAAAATGACATTATTGATTTCTATATCGTGTGTTGCTGCATGTTTGCTATAATTTTCTTTTACTGCTAGACATTGCTACAGTTCTTTCACTAATTTATAGCTTTTAACCACATTATTACAGTTACCTGAAACCAAAACCTAAACATATTACAACATTAATTAGGGAATTGCACAAACGCAGACACAAATGATTGCTCTTTTGTTGTCACACATTTTAACAAAACCTGTAACTTCAATAGAAACAAGTGTGATTTTGATACAAACCAAACCATAGATATTTAGTTTGAATATGATTTGATCCAATCGAAAATATAGAAAGAGTTTTAATGTTGGGAAGGGTGTTATCATGTATATGAATAACACCCATGTATATAAAGAATATGTCTACCATCCCAGCGCATTGCGGATAGAAAATTGCATTGCACATGACCCTTATGCTAGAGGGTATGTCTTTTGTGTGCGTCTTTGCTAATGACCCGCATTTTTTTCTTAGACACTTTATATTGTTTTGGTAGGCTCTCAGGTGACAGGAAGTGAACCTTTTTGGTCAATCTTGATTCTGACAATGTAAAACCTCATAAATGGGATAATTATATGTTTAATATATACATTACAGTATACAATATATATATCTATACATATATATGGACTAACCATGACACATCACTAATGCTTACATGGCACACTAATGTTGACATGGAGCATCTATGATGACATGGAAATCTTGACAGGCACAACATTCGCTACATAATTAAAAACATTGTCACTTGCAAGATTTGAACTCGGGTTTAGACACCCAAACACAAGCGACTCAACCGGTGGGCGGGGCACAAGTGGTGCTACAAAGCTACATTCCCTAACTGATAACTTGCGTCTCCTCATCAATATATCAGTCAAAAACTTCGTAACTGACTCCCCTTTTCACACGCATTTCCTAAAGCGATTCTCAAATTACGCTCCTCCTTAAAATCAATACCATGTTTAGGTTGTTTACTTTTTTGGATATGTGATTGTCAAATCAGATTCAAAACCCTAAATCATTCAATTCCCTTATTTTCATCCACTGAAACTCAAACCTTAAACCACATCTTCGCCGTATAGGGTTTTGATTAACAAGTCATTGTTTTCAATTCGCTAGAATGAAGGTTTTTAAGAGATTAATTATGAGTAAATGAAGGTAATAACTTACTTTTACGTTTGTTATATAATGTGTTTTTAGTCATGTTTCTTCAAGTAATCATGTTTCTTTGTTTATGATGGCACAAATATAGGAAACCTATAGTGTTTCTTCAAAGGTTGTTGAGCTTTATGATGGCAAATGTAGTTGTTAATTTCTATATGGATGCTAAATGTAAATAGTTGTTTCAGTTATACTCATCCTACGCAATCTGTTGATGTTACATGTGTTAGTGACGGACGGCAAAGTGTTCTAACTGAATGTATACAAACAATGGTCAAGGAGTATATGTGCTCCAAGGCAAATGACATTATTGATTTCTATATACGTGTGTTGCTGCATGTTTGCTATAATTTTCTTTTACTGCTAGACATTGCTACAGTTCTTTCACTAATTTATAGCTTTTAACCACATTATTACAAGCATACGAACCAAAACCTAAACATATTACAACATTAATTAGGGAATTGCACAAACGCAGACACTACTGATGGCTCTTTTGTTGTCACACATTTTAACAAAACCTGTAACTTCAATAGAAACAAGTGTGATTTTGATACAAACCAAACCATAGATATTTAGTTTGAATATGATTTGATCCAATCGAAAATATAGAAAGAGTTTTAATATTGGGAAGGGTGTTATCATGTATATGAATAACACCCATGTATATAAAGAATATGTCTACCATCCCAGCGCATTGCGGATAGAAAATTGCATTCCACATGACCCTTATGCTAGAGGGTATGTCTTTTGTGTGCGTCTTTGCTAATGACCCGCATTTTTTTATTAGACACTTTATATTGTTTTGGTAGGCTCTCTGGTGACGGGAAGTGAACCTTTTTGGTCAATCTTGATTCTGACAATGTAAAACCTCATAAATGGGATAATTATATGTTTATAATATACATTACAGTATACAATATATATATCTATACATATATATGGGACTAACCATGACTCATCACTAATGCTTACATGGCACACTAATGTTGACATGGAGCATCTATGATGACATGGAAATGCTGACAGGGCACAACATTCGGCTACATAATTAAAAAAGATTGTCACTTGCAAGATTTGAACTCGGGTTTAGACACCCAAACACAAGCGACTCAACCAGTGGAGCAGGGCACAAGTGGTGCTACAAAGCTACATTCCTAACGATAACTTATGTCTCCTCATCAATATATCGCCAAAACTTCAGAATCGACTCCTTTTCACACGCATTTCCTAAAGCAATTCTCAAATTACGCTCCTCCTTAAAATCAATACCATGTTTAGGTTGTTTACTTTTTGGATATGTGATTGTCAAATCGATTCAAAACCCTAAATCATTCAATTCCCTTATTTTCATCCATCGAACTCAAACCTTAAACCACATCTTCGCCAGATAGGGTTTTGATTAACAAGTCATTGTTTTCAATTCGCTAAAATGAAGGTTTTTAAGAGATTAATTATGAGTAAATGAAGGTAATAACTTACTTTTACGTTTGTTATATAATGTGTTTTTAGTCATGTTTCTTCAAGTAATCATGTTTCTTTGTTTATGATGGCACAAATATAGGAAACCTATAGTGTTTCTTCAAAGGTTGTTGAGCTTTATGATGGCAAATGTAGTTGTTAATTTTTATATGGATGCTAAATGTAAATAGTTGTTTCAGTTATACTCATCCTACGCAATCTGTTGATGTTACATGTGTTAGTGACGGACGGCAAAGTGTTCTAACTGAATGTATACAAACAATGGTCAAGGAGTATATGTGCTCCAAGGCAAATGACATTATTGATTTCTATATACGTGTGTTGCTGCATGTTTGCTATAATTTTCTTTTACTGCTAGACATTGCTACAGTTCTTTCACTAATTTATAGCTTTTAACCACATTATTACAGTTACCTGAAACCAAAACCTAAACATATTACAACATTAATTAGGGAATTGCACAAACGCAGACACTACTGATGGCTCTTTTGTTGTCACACATTTTAACAAAACCTGTAACTTCAATTGAAACAAGTGTGATTTTGATACAAACCAAACCATAGATATTTAGTTTGAATATGATTTGATCCAATCGAAAATATAGAAAGAGTTTTAATGTTGGGAAGGGTGTTATCATGTATATGAATAACACCCATGTATATAAAGAATATGTCTACCATCCCAACAGCATTGCGGATAGAAAATTGCATTGCACATGACCCTTATGCTAGAGGGTATGTCTTTTGTGTGCGTCTTTGCTAATGACCCGCATTTTTCTTAGACACTTTATATTGTTTTGGTAGGCTCTCGTGTGACGGAAGTGAACCTTTTGGTCAATCTTGATTCGACAATGTAAAACCTCATAAATGGGATAATTATATGTTTATAATATACATTACAATATATATATATATATATATATATATATATATATATATATATATATATATATATATATATATATATATATATAATTTAATAGAAAACTTTAAATGCAGAACCTGAGAACCACCTTTTTTACTCCTAACAATGCATAATGTACATCATGTTAATGCATAATGGCATTTTTGAAAATATATGTAATTTAATTTAATAGAAAAAATTAAATTAAGGGTAAAGTGGGAATTCAATTATTCCATAAAAATAGGATCAAATACACAAAAACTGTTCCATCGTGTGTTTAATTCTTTTCACAAACTTTCTCTCTCACTCTTAATTTATCTTTCTCTCAAGAACCCTAGCCGCCTAAACAACAAATCAAGGTTGCGAGTTCGTCAAATACTTATGTGTATTCGAATCCCAGCCGCCACCAGTGGAATCGATCTGAAATTGTTATGAATCGGTATGCTTTTCGGTATCATTAATTTTGTATGCTGAATTGGATAATGTGGTTCGTTTATCAAAAAGGAAAAACTAATTTGTTTTATGTATTGGATGATGTGCTTTTTGATGTATTGGAATCGATGTGTTTTTCGATGTAATGGATGATGTTGCTTTTCGATATCACTTAATTGTTTTAAATCTGTTAATAGTCCACTAATACGTTGTTGGTTATGTGTGTTTAGTTATTAAATCTAATTACATTGTTCTTGATTTGTTATTTCTTTTATTTACATTGGGCCACCTATGTTTATCACTAATGGTATTACAATATTCAATTGTTATTTAACCATATGATGATCAAAATACAAAGACTTGTTATCGATATATACAAAGACGCAAGAAACAAGTATTCAATTTAATAATTTTGTCTTTTAGCATTTGTTGCACAATCATATTATATTGGAATTTGGTTAACTATACCATAGCAATTTAGTTGTTATTATATATTTTTTTGTATGTTCACTAGCAATTTAGTTGTTATTATAATAAGTAACTATTATATACAGTTTGATGTAGATTTTATGGATGGCAACATGTTTAAATAAATAGTGATCACAAATTGGATGGCAAGCGGCATAGATGGAATTACTTGATTATGTTAAAGATATCCCGGTCAAATGTACAATAGTTATATATGCTTTTGTGTTTAGTTTCGTTGATATGGGACCTTAGGAAGCAAAAGCCGGTGACAAGGTAGCGTGCGATCAATTGTCAAGTTGGCGTGGTCACTTTCAAATAATTCATGAACTAGTAACCACTTTGGTATGACTTTTCTATTTTACGGTTTCTCGATTCGGTTAGAAGAAGATGCTCGATTCTTCAATGGCATCCGGATGTTGCCACTCAAATCATTGTTGCGTCTAATGATGATAATTCACCTTCTTTATAGCTTACAATTAGTTATGGGTTTAATCTATACCGGTAGTTGTGGGTTTGGTTCAAAAAAAACATATATGTTTTGTGTTTGGATTATAAAACATATATGTTTTGGAATACATATATGTTTATGTATAAAACATATATGTTTTGTGTTTTGGATTATAAAACATATATGTTTTGTGTTTATGATTAAAAAACATGTTTATATCATTAGTTTAACATACACAAGATTGTGTATATGCGTTGTGCTAGTTGTTGTGATTAATTTTCGTTTCTTATTTGTTTGTGGTTTAGTTGTTTCCGTGCATCCTTGTTTCAGATTGATTGATGAAGATGATGATATCATTTAAGATCGCGAAGTGGATGAACACGATTATACATGAAGATAATTTGTGACTTTTGGAGATATATGATTATTGCATGTGTTTTTGTACTTGTAATCAAGTGAAATGTAACATTTAAGTATATCAATATTGTTTTTCTTTAAAAATGATTTATGTTCTTTAATTTGTATTTCAAACTTTCAAAAAAATAATTATCATGTAAAAATATTGGTAGGTTGATAAAAAAAATGTTAGTTAAAAAAAACATGTATGCACTTTGACTACTTGAAAACATGTATGCGCCTTGACTATTTAGAGAAAAAAACATGTATGCACTTTGCCTATTTGAAAAAAAAAAAAAAAAAGAAGGGAAAGAAAAACATGCATGTTCCTTGAGACTTCAAAAAAATAATGATTAGGTATAAAAAAACATGTATGCACCATGACTATTTGAAAACATCTTAGCATTAAAAAAAAAAAAAATCCGAATTTTAGGATTCATAAAAAACGGGAATTATTAAAAAAACAAAAATAATATGAAAATGTATTTTACTATTATACCCTTTTAAATTAAATAAAAATAACAAAATGCTATGGAGCATTAAATGATGTACATTGTGTATTATTAGTTGTAAAAAGGTGGTTCTCATGCTTCTAGCACTTAAAGTGGGTTACTAAAATAAAGTGCCTATATATATATATATATATATATATATATATATATATATATATATATATATATATATATATATATATATATATATATATAAATATACGATATATATAATATAATTATATGTTTATAATATATATTATAGTATGTCTAACATAGTATTTTTTTTTCTTCTACCGGGGGAAGTAAGTATGGAACAAAGCAACACACTTGAGCTACTTAATTCATTTGTCATGGCGAGCTGGTATCAGTTCCTTTACCTTAATTCATATGTATTTACACTAAAAATGGGCTAATTTGTGTTATGTTCTGTCTCAATTGGGTGCGACAACTGTGATAAACAAAGATCGTTGAAAACGTTATCAGGTGGAAATCTCCCAAAGTGTATATTTTATGCATAAATCATCTAAAAAATATATTTATTGGTTAGTTGTACATTTATAAAGGAAAAGGGTGGAAAGGGTATTAGATCTACCAAACCAGCCCACTGTGACCTTTACTAAAATTTGTTATTGGAGGAACTGATAACCACTTAGTGTTGGTCATTTTGAAACCAAAGGTAAAACAAGAGAATGTCACATTTATAGATTCATTAGTTTAATAGTTATTAAATGTCGATCATCACAAGTACTTGATATATATCTTTCAGGGAATTGAGTGTTCAAGGGTCGAAAAGGTATTGGAAGTTGTTCACATTGCAGCCAATAAGAGCACCGTTTCGCGATGTATACGCCATGGTTCCTGGTGGTATCCTAATGGGTGATGAGCATTCTTATTAAATTTATTCATAGATAGATTTTATTTTTTTATATACCCATGCTCTCACTCCTATGGGATTTGTTGAAGAGGATTTTGCCAAAGTTTCCTACTTCTTTGACCTCACTGTAAACCTTTATGTGAAGTTCAAGGGTGAAGCTCAAGGTATACTCGCATACTTTTATGTAGTTCATTATATCTATTAGAATCATAAATAAATGAAAACCCTCTTAGACCATTTATGATATGACACCTAATGAGACTAGGTCAATTTTGTTTAGTGCTCATTGAAAATGAGTATCATTTGTGGCGTATGATCCAAGTTGAAGTTTTCTGTTTCCTTTCACATTGCCGTCTAAATGTATTAGATCTGATCAAATTATTAGTGGGTGTTTGCCTTTGTTTCTATTATCATCTTTCTTAGGGTAGTTTACTTTAAACTCATTATTAATTTGGTGATTAGTTACACTTCTGCCCATTACTTTTATTGTTATTTTCTAATTAATGTTCATTATCCACAGTCTTTGCACAATGCAGGTAAGTTATTATCCAACTCCAATGCATGAAGTTAGTATTGAATCCATGATCGAGAAGAATGTAGATAAGTTATTGTCCAACTCCAACACTTATACTTGAATTAAACTCCGTGGTCCACTTCAACTCAACGTTATCTGCTTCATCAACTGATATTTTTCCTTGCTGCTATTCCAAGATCCGACTACAGTTTCTCATTTTTGACATGCCATTGCATAAGCATTTACAACAACTTTTTTTAACGGTCCACTTTACAACTATTAGTGAGGTAAAAGTAACTATTGGCCACTTGCATATGCTCTTAAGAGTTACTATAGTGCTAAGTAATGACGTTGTATCTGAGAAGAGTATTTTTTTTGTCTAACCACCTAAAAGTTTATTATATTGTAATTTGAGTTATTATTTATCTATTTTTGATAGCATAATTTTCTAATGACCGAGTATTTATGTTAGTTTACGTAAATCTTTATGTTCACTATTACTTGAGAATAAACTTAAATTTACTAATCTTACAAATATTGATATGAACATAGGTTTGTTGAGATGATGGCACCTGTATTCTCACGTAAGCCATGACGTTGCGTTTGGCATACAATTCAGGTGGCTTTCATACTTTACATAACAGATTAACTCCTAAATTTATTGCATGTACACCATTCAAATGAGTAATAAGTAAAAATGGCCTTTTGGTAACATTTCTTGTTGCTTAACTTCAACCCATGTGACCTTAAGAAATTACCTATAAATGGCAAGACAAGGGAGGGATCAGACATGTTTGATAATTGGTCAAAATAGGTACGGGTGGAAAAGTGTCATGTGGGTTGGTCGACCCCTCGACCCACTATTTTTAGAACATCTTATTGATTCAGACACTCACTTTAACTGTTAGTACTAATTATAGATTAGATAGGTTACCTAGCAGTTGAGAAACATCTTAAATTGCTCTAACCTTATTAGATGATTAGTTAGGCTGAATTCAGATTGGCAGTTTGATATGTTCATTTTCTATTTTAGCCGCCATCAACGTGAATATGCATCATAAGCTTTAGTTTAAGTTTCATTTTTATTTAACAAGTGATAGATACTGGCCTATTATAGTTTTGATAATTTTCGTTACCAAGTATCACAAATTTCTTAATGTCTTTATTGTTTGCATGTTTCATATATGCACACGCTTTTCCATTGAATATATCTAAAGTAAGTCTTAATTGTATATACAGTTGATATTGATCATCAACTTTGGCTTCCATGGTCCCTACGTGGCCAAGTTAGCTAAGAAAGGCGTGACCAAAAATCCTTACGAAGGTCTTAAGGTGCATCATTTTGGAGGAGACTAGCTATTAATCACCAACATAAGGAAGCTTCTGTTGTATCAAGCATTGAAGTGTGAAGGCCAGGAATTTAACTTTGGTGACACAATATGTAAAGGCTAATCACTAATGCAAATTCAATGTAACATCGGATGTCAGTACAAGTAGCATGTCAAATACATTTGTATTTTAGTATGCATACAATTAGTGTAATCTTGTCATATCAATAGTTACCAATAAATTACATTAATAATGTTAATTATATTCTTTTTTTGATTATTTTGTTTAACATATCTGCCTTTATTCATTATTTATTTTACGTGCATATGATATTGTCAAATAATATTATGAAGCGAACCCACCCATCGGGCGGGTCATGAAACTAGTGGTAATATATCTTTGTAACATATTCTACTTGCAGAACCCATCTTGATCCTATTTTGCTACAACTGAAATTTTATGTTATACTATCTTTTTAACTGATAAATAGATATCAATGTCTGAATAATAATTTATGCATAGTTAAGTGCTTGTCAAAGTTTAAACCCCACAGGGTGTAATGGAGTAAAGCCAGAGCTTGAGCTCGACAAGACTTGAGCTTGGCAAACAAAATAGTGCGCAAAGCTTGGCTTGATAGCTTGTCAAAAGACATCGGATCGGTAAACATCACCAATTAAAACCCCAACTCAATTAAAACCCTAGCTAAATTAAATAAAAACTAATAAATAAACAATTTTGTGGCTACAAAACTACGATTAAACATGATTAATTTTAATTAAAATACGAAAAAAAAGATACGAACAATTTATATATATCAATATCTGAAAGTAAAAACCAATTTTAATGTAAAAATACAAATACATACCCGAATACGAAACATTTTTTTGCAGGGTTCAACCTGGATTTCGAGAAGATGGATCTTGGTTTGTGAGAGTATTTTATAATGCATGTGTTATTCTAATCATCGAATAAGGTAAAGAAGATCTAGTCATCTGAAAAAGAGCTTAATTATTTTAAGGAATTCACTTAAGTAAAAAAAGTATAAAAGTAATCTAAAAAGTATTTAAAAGTTATGTAAAAAAGTATAAAGTTAAAAAATGCGCTCAAAGTAATTCGCTTAAGTTGCTCAGCATTGGGAAGACGCTAAAGGAATAAAATAATAGTTTCGAAATTTTGACTTTTTTATTGAAAATGATAAAAGAGAATTTCGCTCGAATCTTAAAATTTCGCTGGCTCTAGGTCGCTTAAAAAATATAGGTACAAAACGTAAAATCCAATTATTAGGTTCTGAAAAGTGGATGGACACTTGGTGCTCTTTGATTGGAAGAAAAAAGACGCAAGTCTCAAAGTCTATTTGAGGAATACAGCAACTTTGTGCCTAGAAGTGTTACCACTCCGAGCGAAAAGTGCAATGGCATAATTGATAGAATTGAGGTCTCCCTCCTATAATATCTTATATCAATACTTTGAGTGATTTATAATTTAACGAGCAGCAGAACCCGCCGCGATGTGGCGAGGGAGTTTGAAATTTTTTAATGTTTTTGGACTTGTTAGTTTTTTAGATTGTTAAGAATGTATGTCAAATCTGAACGTTTTTTATAAAAAATTTCTCATCGTAGAACTTTTTTTTAATAAAATTGCAAGATGGTTGATAAGTTATTTTTTTCTAGGTTACGGTGGTTCCCATTTTTTTTTTGTTTTGTTTATGTCGTTGCTCGAAGTTGCAAGATGGTTGATAAGTTTTATATTTTTTTCTAGGTTACGGTGGTTCCCATTTTTTTGTTTTTTTTGTTTATGTCGTTTTGTCGTTGCTCGAAGGCATTTTTTGTTAAAAGGTGTTAAACGGTAAGAGGTAACTTTTTTTGTTTTTTTAGTACTTTATAGAAAGATATGTTTTTTTTTTGTTTTTTTTTTGAAGACTTGTAATTTGTTTTTTTAATTCTATTATTTAGTAACGTTTGGAAATGTAAATATGTATTATAATGTTTGTGAGCCCCTTATAGGTTTGGTTCCTCTTTTGCGTTTTTTATTTTCATTCCTGATTAAAAGAATCTCACTATCAAACAATGGCTGCTAAACCTAATATTGAAGAAATTCAGGAGGCATGTGGATCTGATAACTTGGCTACAACATATAAGTTTCTGTTTAGCAGCGAGGTCAATGAGGATCGTAGCTTCGTTAATCGCCTTCAGGAGGAGCGGGCACAATTGCGCAATAAAATTGAGAAGCGTGATCGTACCATCATGGAAACGTACTGGTTTGGGCCTTTTAATGAACAGGCAGTCGATGGGTTGAGGGATCTTGTGGAGCTGCAAAACGTGGATCGTGAGACACTGCTTGCACGTGATGGTATTGCGGAGAAGGAGAGATAGGTGGGGTTTATGGAACTTAATGAGGAGTTGTCTGATGGTTAGTGTCATCACCATCATCTTTTGTTGTTGTTGGGTGTCCAGTGGTTTAGCTTCATAGTAGGTTGCAACAGTTGTTAGGCAGGTTGGCTTTTGTTGATATGTTAGGGTGTTTATGTTTTTATCAAGTTATGTAAAGCAATTTGGTAGGTGTAATCTCTAGCAGGTTACGATTTTGGTTTGTACATGGTCACCTACCAATTGTAATGAAAATGCTTGAACTGATATTTTGTTAATGAAAAGTGGTTTCGTTTAGCTTCTATTAATTCTGTTGTGATGCAATATGGTGGTTTAATTTAGGTTTTATTAATCCTGTTGTGTTACATTTTTTGTTATCATGGTTAATGTAGATGTCGTGTATGTTTAGTTTTGGTAATGTTTGGACCTGTATGAAAAGGCAAATCTTTTGTTGCATTGTGCACGCGTATAAGGCTTTTTTTTTCTTCCCTTTTTATTAAAGCGTTGCTATTGTTTTTCTTGCTGTTGGCAGCTTTCGGTGTAGTGCCACAGTTGTACCACTCTAAGTGAGTAGAAGGGAAAGTGTTTTTTTATTACCTTGCGATACCCTAACTGAGTAGAATAGAAACGTTTACTTTAATACTTTGTGAAAAAGGCCCCCACGCTTTGTTATATAAAGATAATGTTTCTAGAAAAGTTTTTGGATTGATCTTTATACTTCCTCCGTCTTATAATTATAGTTCACTGTTGAATTTTTAGGTCTTTATTTTGTAACTTTTACCTTATATATTATTCTTTGTGTATATTATACTTGATAAAAATTATATCAATAGAAAATACATTTAAAACTTAATTTATTCATATATTTTGCATCAAGTAATATATAACACAAATAAAAATATTTAAGGTCAAAGTTGAAAACTAAATACTTCAAAAGTCAACAGTGGACTACAATTATAGGACGAAGGTAGTAGTTTTTTACAATGTTTTATAACCCGGGTCGACCCAACCAGGTTTACCGGTTGAACAGGTTCTGGCAAAAAACCGGTTTAACCGGTTAGACCCGCCGGGTTTTAAGTGACCCGGGTCAACCCGGTTCTGGAAACCTGGATGGGTTTGGTTTTTTTCATTTTTTTAATAGAAAACCGGGCTAACCCGTTGGTCGAACTAATTGACCCGGTTTAAAAAAAAAAAAGTTTTTTTTAATAGAAAACGAGGTTGACCGGCGGTTGAACCGGTTAAACCGATAACTGGGTGACTCGACCGGGTAGATTAAAAAACCGGTTTTCAAAATATTGGTTTTTAACCTCTTTTATGTTTGTGGGAAAAGCTTTGAACTAGCTTTATGAAAAGTTAGGTAAAAACGAACACGAAAAGGAGGACTAAAATTATTGTGATCTTTATCTATCGATAGGCGATTGTAAAAAATAACTAGCTCGATCAATAATGAAAACTGTGAAAAAATTGTAGGCCCTTGGAAACTAAAAACACATTGGTTTAATTAGCTACAGAACAACTTTTTTCTAAATCCAAATATTCATAAATATAATATCGCGCGTACACTTGAGTGAAAGACTTGCTCTCCCGAATAGCATGAACATAAGAATTTACCTGAAACTTGAACAAAAGAAGCACATGCGTCCCAGCTGAGACTTAAAGCCAAACCCATTTGAATGGTTTAGAGTAATTTGGTTAACTTTAGAAAAATTATCTCAAGAAAATTTTATGATGAGTAGGTTACACATAATGTTACATATTATGCTTCAGATATACACCTGCATACATTTTGGTGGAGGTTTATTGGAAGCAGTCACTTACCCTCGGGTAAGGATGAGATTGTCTAAGTCTTACACATACCATGCTCCGCCTAGTTAGGTGGTGTTATTGTTGTTGTAAGTTATATATAAGGATCTTGTTGTTGGAACTATTTGCAATATCAGTAGGTTGACAAGTTTATGCATATGAAGCAGGATTTACAATCAAACTATATATGCTTGAGTTACATATATGCCTAGAGTAGCTTGTTGTATAACATGTGTGTGTGATTGTTGCTTACTAGGACAACGAGATAAAAAAACATAAAACACTATAATTTAGTTACTAATACTAATTTTAGAGCAAATATATCAAGAAAACTACATTGAACACAACCACGCCTTTTATTATAAGTTCCAACCATTTTGTTATAAGTTCAAATGTTACTAAGATAATCCAAAGGCCGTACATTATATACAAAGCCTCCACATCAATGCTTACACTGATGCCATTCTTCAAATCACAATTAACAACTATCAAGATCATCGTTATACGAACGATCAAGTGCTGACCATGAACATGTGGACCAGGGTGGGACCCACGAACCGGTGTTGTTGTCTAGATTGTAGCTAAATCTGGAAGTTAATAATCCGCTAGCAACCATATCTTCAATCGGGTTCACCTGTAATCATAATAGACTTTCCTTTAACATAATTGATCCACCAACTTATGGATCTTTGAGGGTTTGGTAGAACCGTATGTCTAGATTTATTTTGAGACAAAACAGACTATAAACAATTAAGTTAGCAAAATAGATAGGTCAAAAAAGCTACATTACATATTTAGATCTAGATGAATTGAAACAGGTGATTCACAAACATTTTTTGAGTATTTTTTGTGGATGTGTTATCATAACCTACTTTTTACCTTTTAAAAATAGACCTAGGCAACATTCAAACCGTTTGAGCCATTAGAGATAAAATGTAACCTAAACCGACGAATTCATAAGGTGCGATCCTATCAAGACGACTTCTTTTAGATTTTTCAATAATTTTCCATTTTTATTTATTTTTCGACTTTCATTTTGATTTTTTCACGACACCTCTCAGAAATAGAAGTGCCTTTATCAGGGGCCTACTTCGTAACTTTAAGTATCACTGTTAATATTACTAGTAATAGTTTTGATGCATCTAAAATGTAGCCACGTACGTACTGTTACTCGATATATAGTACTAGAAAAATATCAAACGATGTTAGAATCATGATTAAGAAATGAAGATACCTTAGCTCTCAAGGCTTCGTAATATCCTCTCAGTTGTTCCACCTGAGAGAGAAACATGCATAGGTTTAATTAACTGAAACTCACAAGTAGAAGCGTCAAACTGACACACTCGACCCACATGTCAAGTGTGTTCAACGATTCAAATCAATCAAAACTTAGAAAGTCATCCAAAATGTATTTAAACGGCAAAAATAACCTCTTAAACTGCTTTGTTAAACAGGTTACACATTCGTGAGATATATAATTTTTACCACATATTTAGGTAACAAAGAATAGTTAAAAAGAATATGTTTTGTGGGTTGGATGAACCAACCTGTTTTGACCCACGCTAAAAAAGTTAGACATTTTGAACATACTCTCAACGCGTTATAAAAACTACCGTACTCTGCAATATTTTTCTTTCAACCTTAATTGTTTATATAAATTGACGACAATTAGTAGATCGACATTGTTAGTTATTACTTACATGCTGCTCAAAACCATTATTGTTGTGAACAAAGTCACTAACACTAGATGTTAATGAGTGCCTAGCAACCAAATCTTCAGCCTCTTTCACCTGTAATATAAGATTGACACGTTCTTTTCACAACATTGGCTTACCAGCAAACGATGGATTAAAGGGTTTGGTAGAACTATTTTTATGCTTGCTTTGTTTGAGATCAAACAAACTCTTTTAGCTAATTCATTTGATTTTATTATATCACCTCAACCATTAAAGATCAAACGGCAAATGCTACCTAATTCGACAAATTCATAAGGTGCAATAATAGCAACTCGACTTCTTAAAATTTAGAATTTTCCGTTTTTCAAAATTCAATTTAATTTTTTATGGCGAGGCCAAAATCAAAAAAATGTGAGCACATTATTCAATGAATAATGGACTAAATTTGGATCGAGGGGTAAAAAAAAGATACCTTACCTTAGCTCTTAGAGTTTCCAAAGTTGACAATGTCACTCGTTGCAATTGTTCTGCCTGAGAGAAGCATGCCTTAGTTTAGCCGAAATTCGTTAAATAAAGGTACGTAACGATAACCACTTAACTATAAAACATTGCAGAACAATTTCTGACTCGATTGACACTTTATAAGATTATAGTCCCAAACATAGACGCAATACCTGACCATCATTATACACACTCCAATTTTAGTCCTATTTTTTTCAAATTCAACGACCAATTTTGCTTCTTTGTGCCGCTGCTTCCGCATCAGGTGCAAGTGTGCAACCTCAACACCGCCTATAACGGACAACAGGTTACCTACGTACTACACTCATATAACGAGGTATTTATGTTTTTCAATCAACGTCAACTGTGTAGTACGGGCCACGATTAGCGATGTGTTGGAAGACAAAAATAATTTGGTTATTAAAAAAAAAAAGTAAATATTCATGTGCAACTAAATTCACTTTAACGCTCATTAGGGTGTCACCGTATAATCACTTGACAATATGTGCAATAACTCATCAAGGTTATATATATGCGTTTATTTCTATCATTTTACTATGTGGGATTGAACATGCATACCACAAAAACAACATGATTACACATAAACTCCAATATGTTTACTATGCTTTGTATACTTTATGGGCACTTAACAAAAGCTACATATGTTAACTTTGTTTGACACATTTACATAGATTGGTTTGAATTATGACTATTGTTGTTCATCTCGGGTCAAATGGTATAAGCTAAATGATTAATCAATAAGGAAACATCTTAGGTAATTTGAATGACTCAAACCGAAGTGTCTTCCAATGCCTAAAAATCTTTTATATCGCTTTAATCATTACGTTAGATAATTCTGAGTATAACTTACGAACATTTTTAGCACAAATTTCTTTTCAATATTATTTAGAAAGACTTGAGGATAATTAGTAGATCAACATTGTTGGTACATACTTGTTGCTTGAGAGCTGTTAGATGTGCTTGCTTTCTCATTCTCGAGCGCCTAGCAGATTCTCTATGTGCAACCATCCTGAAACCATAGCCACCCATATTAGTAGTAGAGTGACAGCATTTTCTTTCATAACTATGTAAAACAAACAAATTTACCTCCTAATCTTTCTAATATGCATCTGGTCGTCGTTGCTCTCACTATTATTCGTAAAAGGCTTATGATTTCGGTGATCAGCATCAGCTTCAAATGTCTGAGGTGGAACAACTGTTTCCAAAATTGGCATAGACTCTCGTGGCAATTGTTCCACCTGGGAGGAGCATGCTAAAGTTTAGCCAAACTCGTGATTAAATGTGACAAATTACCTTATATAATACTCCGTAAGAATTATCAATACATGCATACACACTGCACACTAATTACATACTAAACTCATAAAAATTACCAATACATGCATACGTACTAACGTACTGCACATCGGAAATGCACCTAGTCCCAAAAAAGGAAGTGCACCTAGTCTAAAAAAAATTGTTTACAGTCTTATTTAGTTTTTCGTAAATACATTTGGTAATCTTTGTTCTAGTTCCGTCCATGCTTTCACATCAGGTGCAAGTGTGCAACCTCAACACCTCGTATGACGCACAAGTCACAACACATGTTACCTTTAAAACGTATAAAAACAAGGTATCTTTTTTGTTTCAGCGAACGTCCAATGGATAGTACGGACCAGGATTTACTGATAAAAGACTCCAACTTGAAATATTTGTTGGAAGGAAAAATGAATTTGGTTACTCAAAAGGGATGAGAGATTTTATTGCGAAACCCATATAATCTAGAACCTCATCTAAAAGGTGAAACTAGATGAAGTCATAACATGCACGGTAACACTGTAAAACCACTTTTTAAAGAGTTGTGCTAACCATCCTTGAGGCTTGACTCAATTGACACTTTTTAAGATTATAGTCCCAAACACACACACAATGACTGGCCATCATTATACACACTACAATTCTAGTTCTATTTATATGTGCAAGAAGGAAAAATGAAAATGAATTTGGTTACTCAAAAAAGAAATTTTACAAGTGAATATATATGTTAACTAGTAAACGACATAATAAACGTTTAGTTCATCTAATAGTCCTCATAAGTACCACTGTAACACTGTAAAAAAACTTTTTAAAGAGTAGTGCTTACAATGTAAAGACTTGATGCATTTAATGCTTTTAATGCATAATGCATTTAATGACTAAAATTTGGATGAAAGACTTGAGGTTCACCAAGTCTTTGGTGAAAAGCTTTTCAAAAAGCTTTTGATGCAATGCAAAAAACACACTAAAATGACTTGTTGGAATAGTGAAAAGCTTTTAACAACTTGACCCATTGTGGATGCTCAAGTGTTGGAAACTTTTAAGATCAAAACAGCCTCAATCTTGTTTGACTCTATGTTTTATCAGTATAGTTTATTATGTACATTACATTATATTTGCAGGCATGTATAATATGTAAATAAGCCTGCATATTTCGAATGGTTTGGGCCAAAGGCCAACAAACCCAATAGATGACAGTTAACCTAGTTAGAAGTTAGTTAATTAAAGTTATTATTGAATAGGTGTGACTATAGGATCATGTGAACCATCACAACCTTTCCTAATCATACCTGTTCACTATGTATTTATAGGAATCTGTACAAGACAAATTTATCATTCCAAGTGTTTATAAAAGTTTATGTTTTATATACTTTTCCCACCAAATCTTATATCTGCATATTGAAACTCTGCACATTTACATACTGCATTTATACTTTTGTCAATCCTATTCCAAACACTCTTTTCTGTCTAACACAATGGTTAACACCAATTCATATATAGAAAGAAGATGGTCGTCTGTTTACCCAAATGGAAATGGCCAGAATAACAATAACCATCCTTGAATCAATTGACAATTTTTTAAGATTATAGTCCCAAACACAGACACAATGACTAACCCCTCCTTACAATTCTAGTTCTATTTATATGTGCTGGAATGAAAAATGAATTTGGTTACTCAAAAGAGAGATTTACAAGTGAATATATGTTAACTAGTAAAAGATCTAATCAACGTTTAGTTCATCTAATAATCCACATAAAGTACCACCGTAAGAAAGAAGATACCTTAGCTCTCAAGGCCTCGTAGTCTCCTCTCAGTTGTTCCACCTGAGAGAAACATTCATAGGTTTAACCGAAACTCACAAATAGACGCTGCAAAATTGACACACCTACTTTTATACCGGATGGTTTGGATTTTTGTTATGACTGTTTTCCTTCAATCTAGTTAAGAAAAGTTGATAATAAGTAGATCAACATTGTTAGTTAGTATTACTTACTTGTTTATCAAAACCAAGCAGGCTAGAAGATGATGAGTAACTAGCAACCAAATCTTCTGCCACTTTTATCTATAATAAAAAACACATCTTTTAGCAACATTCTCACAACGAAAAGATGGATCTTCAAGTCGGGTTTAGTAGAACCATATGTCTAACGTCTTTGAGAAACGGACTAAAAATAGTAGAGGTAGCCAAATGGACGGTAAATTTTATCCTTATCTTTAGGTGAAACGGGTCAGTTTGACCCATAAACACTTGTTTGAGTTTTTTTCAATTGATTCGTTAATTTCAATGGATCTTCTAGTCGATTTTGGTAGAACCACATGTCTAGCTTTTTTGGTAGAACCACATGGTTAAGAAATGAAGATACCTTAGCTCTCAAAGTTTCCAAAATTGGCATAGACTCTCGTCGCAATTGTTCCACCTGGGAGGAGCATGCTTAAGTTTAGCCAAACTCGTGATTAAATGTGACAAATTACCTTATATAATACTCCGTAAGAATTATCAATACATGCATACACACTGCACACTAATTACATACTAAACTCATAAAAATTATCAATACATGCATACGTACTAACGTACTGCACATCGGAAATGCACCTAGTCCCAAAAAAGGAAATGCACCTAGTCTAAAAAAAATTGTTTACAGTCTTATTTAGTTTTTCGTAATACATTTGGTAATCTTTGTTCTAGTTCCGTCCATGCTTTCACATCAGGTGCAAGTGTGCAATCTCAACACCTCGTATGACGCACAAGTCACAACACATGTTACCTTTAAAACGTATAAAAACAAGGTATCTTTTTTGTTTCAGCGAATGTCCAATGGATAGTATGGACCACGATTTACTGATAAAAGACTCCAACTAGCAATATTTGTTGGAAGGAAAAATGAAATTGGTTACTCAAAAGGGATAAGAGATTTTATTGCGAAACCCATATAATCAATCTAGAACCTCATCTAAAAGGTGAAACTAGATGAAGTCATAACATGCACGGTAACACTGTAAAACCATTTTTAAAGAGTAGTGCTAACCATCCTCGAGGCTTGACTCAATTGACACTTTTTAAGATTATAGTCCCAAACACAGAAACAATGACTGACCATCATTATGCACACTACAATTCTAGTTCTATTTATATGTGCAGGAAGGAAAAATGAAAATGAATATTTGGTTACTCAAAAAAGAAATTTTACAAGTGAATATATATGTGAACTAGTAAACGATATAATCAACGTTTAGTTCATCTAATAGTCCACATAAAGTACCACTGTAATACTGTAAAAACACTTTTTAACGAGTAGTGCTAACCATCCTTGACTCAATTGACACTTTTTTAAATGAAAAATGAATTTGGTTACTCAAAAAAAAGAGATTTTACAAGTGAATATATGTTAACTAGTAAACGATCTAATCAACGTCTAGTTCATTTAATAATCCACATAAAGTACCACTGTATTATCGCTTGACAATATGTATAATAACTCATCAAGCTTATATCTATGTGTTTATTTCTTTCATTTTCCTATGTGGGATTGAATAACAACATAATTACACATAAGCTCCAACATATTTTTGCTATGCTTTGTTAACTTTATGGGCGCTAGCTTTACAAAAGCTACATATGTTAACCTTGTTTGATACATTTACATAGATTGGCTTGTATTATAACTATTGTTTTTCATCTTGGGTCAAATGGTCAAGTGATTTGAATGGCTTAAACCGATACAAAAAAACTAGAAATTCATCCGAAGTGTATTACAATGCCTAAAAATCTCTTAAATCGTTTTAATTATTAGGTTAGATAAATCTGTATATAAGTTGCGAACACTTTTAGCACATCGTTTGTTTTAAAAATATCTGTAACGCGGATAAAGAAACATGTGTTCTAGTTGGCCCGGCCAATCTGACTCAAATCTATTCCGAACCTGTTAAAAAAAGCTAGCATTTTCTTTCAATATTGTTATGAAAAAATTAGAATAAGTAGATCAACATAACGTTGTTGGTAGAATACTTACATGTTCCTCAAGAGCTGCTAAATGTGCTTGTTTTCTTTTCCTCGAGCGCCTAGCAGATTCTCTATTTGAAACCATCCTGAAAAACACATAGCCAGCCATATTAATAGTAGAGTGACAATTTTTGTTCATAACTTGGTAAAACAAAGAATCTTACCTCCTAATCCTTCTAATATCCATCTGGTCGTCGTCGTTGCTCTCAGTATCATTGATACTAGGCTCGTGAGTTCGGTGATCAACGTCACCTTCCAATGATGGATTGATTAACTTCTCGATAACATGTTCAGAAGAGGTTCTATTCAAGAAAGAATCATTAGTGTCATTGTTATTGTAAGTATTATCCATGATGATTTGTGTGTGACATTAAGTTGAATGAGTTAGATGGTGGTTTATACTTACTTTATAATATCATATTTGTAAAAAAGTTGTTAGGGTTTATCTTTATAGTTTCTTCACCTCTAAGGATTTGCAAAGATGGGAGCAAGCATTGTACGAGGAAAAGATTAAAAATGGCTTTATCAAAAGTTAGATAGAAACAAACACGGAAATGAGAATTGTGAGAAAAAGAATGTAGTCTTAAATCCAAAAACACGTATGCATCAACCGAGACTCAAAGCAAAACTTTTTGATTGAGGCTTACTCATATATTGCAAGTCATTTGGTTAACTTCAGAACTGTAAAATTTATATGAAAGAAGTAAGCCTATTTAGCAGGAGTTTTTGAGGAATTCTTAGTTTTTTGTTACAAAAATAATTTTTTTTTTTAACTAAATAGTTTTGTTTGGATACATTAATTTCAAGCTTGTATTTCAAACAAATAGTTCTTAAATGAAAAGCTGATTCATGAAGCTTTTTAAACATTTTGAAGCTATTAAAACTTTAAATTACTGATATACCTTTCAAACATTTGTTTACAATTATAGATGTGTCCTTTTATGTCATTTTATATCTTATATATACATTTAACAAATTTCATACCAAAACACTAAAAAAAAAAGCCTTTAGCTTATGTTAATAACTTTACAATTTACAGCTTATAACTAGTTTTACCAAACATTACCCAAAATGGTATTGCATACTAAAAAGTTACACTTTTGTTGATAAAGGTTAGATGTTCTTATTTTAGTAAAGCTAAACAGGAAGAAAAAAAATATATTATTTGTCTCGAGCCCTCGACTAAAACCAACTACTCTCTTCATCCCATATTAAGTGTCCACTATTCATATGCACAAAGTTTTAGAAAATTTCACTAACTACACTCTCTACCAATCAAATATTGTATCATTTTCACCCACTAAAGTCTCATCTCATTAGTTGGAATATTCTATGGACACTTAATTTGGGACATCCAAAGATTCTATTGTGGACACTTAAATTGGGACGGAGGTAGTATAATGTGACACACGGTAAATTACCACTAAAATTTAACTGATAATTAGTAATTTATTAGTACTAAGCCTAATTCATTAAGCATGCATAAGCTTTGCCTGAGCATTTGAGTAGATAACTCGCATACAATAAAAATTTCACCACTCTTGCATTCATATCATTTTATGAATATTTCATTTTTGTCTTATGATTTAAATTGTAAGACGAGAGGTTATCTCGTTTACCCCAGTGACCGACACTGCACGCGTACCGACACTATGATAAAACAAATAACAAATGTCCGCGACATGGAATATTACAAAGATAAAAATATTTCAGACACGTAACAATAAAATACTAAGTTATAAAAATTATCAAACAATGATACTCTGGTCACAATATAATTTCGCGGGACACAAAATATTTAACACACTATCACTTAAACAATAACTTTCATAAGACTCAAGTGCAAACATACATAGGTATAATGTATATGCATACATTTTATACAATAATTATCCACATACAAATACTTACACAAATAAATTAAGAGTCTACATTACCTATACCCACATTTTGTTACTTACACACTACTTTATTTTATTTTTATTTGTATCTGAATACATTTACAAGAAAAGATATTATAAAAGTAAGGTACACTCTTTGTCTTTCTCCTCCACACACGACAAAACTTCAACACAAAAGCAGAGATAGGAAGATATCAATCTTCATCCTCTTCCCTAGACCTGCTTCTCCTCTTCACACGCCTCCTAGGCCGAATCTCTCCAAAGTAGTAAACCAACACTCCTCTTCCAAATATTCCTCATCTAACCTTACCAAATCCATGAAAGTTAAGCTTTCCCACACCCTCTCTTGGTGCGCCGCAACCCATCGATGGAACCCAAGGAAGATCAAGATGAATCACCAAAGAGAAACAAATCTTTACACCTATTGTAGATTCGTTACAGATTGGCATCAGAGCCAAGGTTATAGAGAACTAGGTACATATAAACCCTAAACTATAACTACTTTTCACCAAAAACATCATACTACGACCGCCGACTGCCGCTTGCCTTACTTGCTATTCTACTTAGAATTTATTTAAATAGGATTACATGTTTTATTTCCTATTTACTTATGCACTATTTCATATTGAGCATATTTTTTCACATACTTACACATATGCACCGTCTTGTCACAGAATATGCCTTCACCAGCCTTCCCTCACGATGTTCAGGAGGACATCCTACTAGCTCACTCACCTACCATCCGTCAGCTTGCACACTTAGCCACTGATCCGTATATTCAGGCCACATTACCAGCTCAGCCAGTTATTGCACCTACTCCATCTATACCTATCCTTACCACCACTCCATCGACTTTGTTGACGCTGAGCAAAAACCCGCATGATTGTGAGAGTACACGGATATCGAGAACGGTACTCATTTGTTCCTGCACTAGCTTCTCGGATGACCCATGGCTGCCATACGGGTCCTTCTTCTACTTGAGTCATCGACACCATCACCCATTGAGTCACCACCTCATCGAGACTCGGAGATCTCTGATTCTACTCGGAGGAAGACCGGAAGAAGATCCCAAGAGGATCCCGAGAGGAACTACGAGCCTATCTGGGCGAGAGTGTCCCACGGACATGTTAGCACGCCAGCGGATATGGATATCTGGGTGCGGAGATTGTCGAGTATTTGAGATATAGGATGAGCTCCGGGATGGCTCGGAGGTTGGGCGAGGACATGGATATTGATGCACCATTTGGATTAGGGAGAGGCCGCTTTTCTCCACGGTCAGGAGGAGAGTAGTGAGGTTGCTTGGAGAGATATTGATTGCTTGATCGATTCGGTACCACACATCGCCATCCGAGCTACTGATCCGTCATCACCTTCATTCATACCATCTGCGGCAGACATGGGCGCCTTGGCGCGCCACCAGACAACTTGAGACCATTGAGGAAGCGCACGGTTGAGGCACGGTCCGAGCCAGACCTATCGGGATCTCCGGATGGTGATCCGACTCTCACCGAGAGGATATTTATTCGATTGGACTCTCATGAGACTCGCTAGGAGTCCATCTTGATCGACTAGAGAGTCGATCCAACACGCTTGCAAGCTTGAAGGCGTGTTGAGGGTTTAGACCAAGTTCTTGATGTGTTGTTTGAGAGCATGGAGCTCGAGAGACATGAGAGGATCGGTTGAGTCTTAGGGTTGAGACTCGGGTTGAGGACTTCGAGAGTTGGACGTGAGCACGAGCCTTGGCGGAGGTCGAACCCGGATGCACGGACGACTAGAGGAGTTAGGCGCGTCGATGGGTGCTAGAGATCTTGTCGAAAAAGGATGGCGAGGACTCTTGGTTTAGAGTCTATGTTAGCATCTCGGATGAGGCGTATCACGAGTTTGGAGGATACTGCGAGAGTTGATTGCTATCATTGAGCGACTACGTACGAGCATGGACATCTCTAGATATGATTTCGTGATGTATCACACTAAAGCGAACTATAACGATTAGTGTTAGTTATTACTCTTGTACTTGATTGTATTTCCGTTGTATTTCCGTTGTATTTCGGTTGTATTCCATCTAGTATCTCATCATGTACCGTAGGAACCTTGTAACAAGTTCTATCTATGTCAAACTTATTTTCCTATCAATTGTCTCTTCTTTTATAGATTGCTCATATGATCTATCTACGATATTTACACTATCACTTGGCACTTACCTTGATTAAAGGTCATATATCTTATCACCTTTCCCTCTTGTAGAAATGCCGCCAAAGCGAAGATCAAAGCGTACCAACCACGGTAGAGCTTCCAATGCTCCTATCCCAGAGAGTTACTACATGACCAAGCCGCAAACACCGCTATTCCAAGCGAGTCACACACGATCGATTGCTTGAAGCCACTACTCCTGCTAGGGCTACTCCAATCCAACTTTGTCATGAATCAAGCCATGATTGACCAACTAGTCAACGAGCGAGTGAGCGCCGCTTTAGGCTGCAACAAATCACTCATCTACTAATCTTTGGAACTTGAGACCACCCACCCACCGCACTTGTACTTATCAAGACTTTCGTAAAACCATGATGGAGGCTTTAGTGGAACCGAAGGAGTCAGCTGTCGGTCCGACTAGATGGATCGAAAAGCTCGAGGCGTGTTCCGGATCCGCAATTGTGAAGAAGATTCTAAGGTTAAGTATGCATCATTCACTTTCACGGATCTTTGCCTTAACACAGTGGAACAATTTCGAAATCTGCTAGTATCGATGTTGCCTATGCCATGCCATGGGAGAACTTCAGGAAATGGTACTTGAAATCTTGTCCTCGTAATGAGATCAAGCTCGAACATGAGTTTTGGAACCTCAAGGTTCAAGGCACCAATATGGCCGCTTATAATCGGCGATTTCAAGAACTAGCCTTATTGTGTCCGAAATGGTTCCCATGAGACCCGATTGTTAGAGATATATCGGAGGGCCCCCCAACCTATCAAGGGCAATGTCACCACTTCTAAGGCTGCTGATCTTCATGAAACCATCGAAGTAGCCAACAAACTCATGGACCAAGTGATTGAGGATTCCATGGACAAAGTGGTCGACAATAAGAGGAAATGGGATGACCATTCTCAAGGTTACAACAACTATGAATACCGTGGCAACAACAGTAGGAACAACCGCAACAATCAAAACAAGAGGCAAAATGTTGCTAGAGCTTATGCAGTGAATGTTGGGGAAAGAAAACCATACTCAGGGACTGCTCCATTGTGTAATCGATGCACACTACATCACAAGGCGATTAATACGATCAAGTGCCGTCTTGCCGTAGCGAAATCGGACACTTAACTAGGGGCTGCAGGTCCAAGTCGTTGTGACAGTTCAAACAACCCATTTCGGGACCCAAAAGCCGCTATAACATGCTTTGGTTGTGGTGAAAAAGGGCATTATAAGAATGAATGCCGAAGACCGGGAACCAAGGCCATGGAGAAATCAAGAAACCGAGAAATCCGAAGCCATGGGAATGGCGGGATTCGAGAAATGTTGAACGAGACGAGTAATCGAGGAAATGGAGAAGGAGCTCGTGGAAGAGTCATCTTTGTATCCAAAGTGGAAGCTTCGGGAAGACCGAATGTTGTGGCGAGTGCGTTCCTTATAAATAACCGTTATGCATCCATATTGTTTGATACGGGAGCCGATAGGAGTTTTGTTTCTAATGCATTTAGTCCACTACTCGATATTGCTCCAACCGCATTAGGAAATGCATACAACGTGGAACTAGCTAACGGTAACATAGAAAGGGTAGATACCGTCATAAGAGGTTGCACCTTTAACCTGTTGAACCACCCATTCAATATCGACTTGATACCAGTACCATTGGGTAGTTTCGACGTCATCGTCGGAATGGATTGGTTAGCAAAATATCATGCTGCCATCATTTGTGACGAGAAGCTCGTTCGAATACCCTATGGAGATGAAGTCCTAACAATAGAAGGAGGCAGTAGCGGAAAAGCGCTTCAAGGCGCATGTCATTTCACATACCAAGGTGTTGAGGTGTATCGAGGAAGGATGTCACATCTTCCTAGCACAAGTCACGGAAAGGACGAAAAAGAAGGGAAGAAAAAGCGTCGGAGGGCGTGCGATAATGTAAGAGAATTTCTGAGTCTTTCGAAGATTTGCCGGGACTCCGCCGATCCGACAAGTTGAATTTCAAATCGATTTAGTGCCCGGTGCCGCGCCCGTGCAAGAGCACCTTATCGATTAACTCAGCGGAACTCCGGGAGTTATCAAACCGGTTAGCCGGAACTTGCGGAAAAAGGATTCATTAGACCGAGCTCATCACCGTGGGGAGCACCGGTCTTATTCGTCAAGAAGAAGGATGGAACTTTCGAAATGTGCATTGACTATCGTGAATTGAATAAACTAACCATTAAGAACCGCTACCCACTACAGAGAATCGATGACTTATTCGACCAACTTGAGGTTCAGCGTTTATTCAAAATCGACTTAAGGTCGAATACCATCAACTAAGAGTTCGGAAGAGGACATTCCCAAAACCGCCTTGAACTCGTTATGGACATTATGAGTTCAAGTCATGCCTTTGGGTTAACCAACGCGCCACCGTGTTCATGGACCTTATGAACCGAGGTGTGTAAACCCTACTTGGATAAATTTGTGATCGTATTCATTGGCGATATCTAATTTATTCCAAGAGTGTGAAAGAACACGAAGAGCATCTTAGATTGATCTTGGAATTGTTGAAGAAGGAAGAACTGTATGGGAAGTTCTCAAAGTGTGAGTTTTGGATACCCACTATACAATTCTTAGGTCATGTAATCGCAGTCAGGGCATACATGTAGATCCCGCTAAGATCGAGTCGATAAAGGATTGGGCGACACCCACAACTCCTACTGAAATACGCCAATTCTTAGGACTCGCTGGATACTACAGAAGGTTCATTGAAGGTTTCTCGAAGATTGCCAAATCTTTAACTAAACTAACCCAGAAAAACACCAAGTTTGACTGGGGAGAAAAGGAAGAAGAAGCTTTTCAACTCCTTAAATAAAAGTTGTGTAGTGCACCCATACTGGCCTTACCTGAGGGTAGTGAAGACTTTGTTGTTTATTGCGACGCTTCACACAAAGGGCTTGGAGCGGTGCTAATGCAAAGAGAGAAAGTGATAGCATACGCCTCTCGCCAGTTGAAGACTCATGAGAAAAACTACACAACGCATGACTTGGAGTTGGGATCAGTTGTGTTCGCACTTAGGATTTGGAGACACTACTTGTATGGCACAAAGTGTGTCGTATACACCAATCACAAAAGTCTACAACACATTTTGGATCAGAAAGAACTGAACATGAGACAGCGCCGATGGTTGGAATTACTCATTGATTATGATTGCGAGATTCGTTACCATCCGGGTAAGCGAATGTAGTTCTTGATGCTCTCGATGGGAAAGAGCGACCACAACCTCTTAGAGTCGGATCCTTGGGTATGACAATTAGTTCACCTCTTCCAACCAAGACTCTTGAGGCTCAATTGGAAGCACTCAAGGAGGAAAATCGTCCGAATGAGAACCTTACGGAATGCCGAGAAAGTGAAAATGGATTCGTGAAAGGTCGGATGGAACTTTGTGTTTCAAAGAGCGAAGTGGATACCACTCTACGGAGGAATTCGCGACATTATTATGCACGAATCCCACAAGTCTAAATCTCCATACACCCGGATCCGACAAAATGTACCTTGATCTCGAAGAAATTGTCTTGGTGGCCAAACATGAAAGCCGACATTGCAACATATGTCGGTACCGGTGTTTAACATGTTCAAGGTTAAAGGCGAACATCGAGACCCTCGAGCCTACTAGTACAACCGAAATCCCAGAGTGGAAATGGGAGCGTATAAAATGGACTTTATCACTAAGTTACCTAAAACCTCTAAAGGCTACGACACTATTTGGGTAATAGTTGACCGTCTTACCAAGTCGGCACATTTCTGCCGATGAAAGAAAGTGATGGAATGGAAAAACTTGCACAACTATACAGAAGGAAATCATCGCACGCCATGGTGTACCAATTTCCATCATTTAGAACGAGATAGCCGTTTCACCTCAAACTTAAAATCACTTCAAGATGCTTTAGGGTCTAACCTCGACATGAGCACCGCTTACCATCCTCAAACCGATGGATAGGCGAGAGAACAATCCAAACAACGGAGGATATGCTAAGAGCATGTGTGATAGACTTTGGAAATGGTTGGGATAAGCACTTGCCACTAGTGAATTTTCTTACAATAACGACTATCACACAGTATCAAAGCCGCACCATATGAAGCACTCTATGGTCGAAATGTAGATCACCATGTGTTGGGCGAAGTTGGAGAAAGTCAACTTCTTGGTGGGAGTTAATCCAAGAAACTACCGAGAAGATTGTACAAATCAAAAGCCGACTACAAGCAGCTCGTGACCGTCAAAAAGCTACGCGGATAAAGGAGGAAACCACTTGAGTTTCAAGTGGGAGATAAGGTTATGCTTAAGGTTGCGCCGTGGAAGGCGTGATCCGTTTTGGAAAGCGTGGAAAGTTAAATCCTCGTTATATTGGACCTTTCAAAATTCGCGAGAATCGGACGGTAGCATACCGACTTGAATTACCACAAGAACTCAGCTCTACATGCACAACGTGTTTCACGTGTGCAACTTAAAAATGCCTTTCCGAGCGAAACTCTTGCTATTCCTTTGGAAGAAATCCAAGTTGACGAAAGATTGAATTACGTAGGAACCCATTGAAATTATGGATAGAAATCAAGCGGCTTAAGCAAAGTCGTATCCCGATCGTCAAAGTCCGTTGGAACTCTCAAAGAGGTCCCGAATACACGTGGGAGCGTGAAGACCAATTCAAGCGCAAATACCCACACCTTTTCTCTACTTCACCAAGTAATTCTAGCTGAAAAACCGAGGACGGTTTTCTCTTCCAAGGCGGGGAGGATGTGACACACGGTAAATTTCCACTAAAATTTAACTGATAATTAGTAATTTATTAGTACTAAGCCTAATTCATTAAGCATGCATAAGCTTTGCCTGAGCATTTGAGTAGATAACTCGCATACAATAAAAATTTCACCACTCTTGCATTCATATCATTTTATGAATATTTCATTTTTGTCTTATGATTTAAATTGTAAGACGAGAGGTTATCTCGTTTACCCGAGTGACCGACACTTTGCGCAGCGTCTGAAACACTATGATAAAACAAATAACAAATGTCCGCGACATGGAATATTACAAAGATAAAAATATTTCAGACACGTAACAATAAAATACTACGTTATAAAAATTATCAAACAATGATACTCTGGTCACAATATAATTTCGCGGGACACAAAATATTTAACACACTATCACTTAAACAATAATTTTATAAGACTCAAGTGCAAACATACATAGGTATAATGTATATGCATACATTTTATACAATAAATATCCCACATACAAATACTTACACAAATAAATTAAGAGTCTACATTACCTATACCCACATTTTTGTTACTTACACACTACTTTATTTTATTTTTATTTGTATACATAGAATACATTTACAAGAAAAGATATTATAAAAAGTAAGGTACACTCTTTGTCTTTCTCCTCCACACATGACAAAACTTCAACACAAAAGCAGAGATAGGAAGATATCAATCTTCATCGTCTTCCCTAGACCTGCTTCTCCTCTTCACATGCCTCCTGTCACAATTCTCAATTTCCGATCATTTCTCAAACTCAATATTAATCATATTAGTTCATGCATGGTTTTGCATTTCACGTTAAACGCATAAATTCTTATTAAATAAACGTTATCGTACGATCATTTATTTTGAACAATTGATCCGACACTTCCCAAAGCTTATCCTGATATATTTTTATACTCAATTTAAGACCATAAAAATTATATTATTAGTTTACCCGATGTTTTCAATTTATTTTATATATAAATTGTTATGTATAAATAGTTACGACGGTTTTCGTAAATTCAACTCGAAAAATATTTATTCACTCAATTATTGTAAGAAATGTATTTTTATAATTTTTATGACTTCAATATATTTTATTTTGATCTGTTAAAATTTATTTTTAGTTAACGCTACCCTAAATACTTAAATAAATACACAAGTTACTAATTATTCTTAAATAATTACACACTTTACTACACTTTAATACTTTAGTCATTTAAAAAGCACACCACCTTTGTTTCTTTCATTTTGTCGACAAAAGAAAAAAAAAAAAAAAAAGGATGACACAACATTGGATACAAAATATCTATCTCCAATCATGCTTACTTTTAATTATTTCCTAAGATAAGCACATACATACATGATATCAAAAGGTGAAAAGTCACATTAACTCTCTCATTTTCTCCATATGATCCGCCATATCAAGAACACAAGGAAACCATATTTTGTTTTCAAGCTTTAAGTATTATTCAAGTGATATTAGTAATCTAGTTAAGGTTTTGAAATAAAACCTATAGATTAATAAGGTTTTCATCATCTTTTCACATAATCATTCAAGTAAGCATTTCATGGTCCTTTTCATCTTTCATATTCATATTATATTCATTTTATCATGCTTGAGAAAAATATGCAAGTCATATGGATAGCTATACCACTTTAAATATTTTTTTAAGTGCTATATATATATATATATATATATATATATATATATATATATATATATATATATATATATATATATATATATATATATATATATATCATCCTATAATTACTCCTTGAAACATATCACTTTTGGTGATGTCTAGGAACCCATGACACCCTAAGAAGGTGTATGGTAGGATTAGAATAGCTTCGGAGTTGTTTTGAATTGGTTAGAATAGGTTTGGCGCGAGAAAAACTCATTTCGACAAGTCTAATTAAGGGTCTGTCCTTATTTTTGAAATCTGGAAAATCCGACAGTTTGTAAAATATTTTGGGCTAGATATTTGGAAAATATACTTTAAAACGAAAACGTGGCCGCTTGAACGGGTTAAAACGGAGTTATAACGAAGAAGATATGAATTTTTCAAGTTTGACGACGACAAATATTTGTTTCAGAAAATTCAGCATGTAATCTCAACTTTTTACGAGTCAAAAACGAGTCTTAAGCGCTATAAAATGTGTCGACTTATCAAAAATATATTAGTATATATTATCACGATTCCGAGGATATATAAAGCGTGAAAGCGGACATATAACGATCAAATTACGCGTTTTATCAAAGTTGTCGTAACTATTTTAATTAAGCATAACTATATATTTTCTAATAGCCAAGAAATATCGGCGCGATTGACCATGTTGAGGACATTTTAACATCGATGGGAGTGCGTTTTATAAAATGATGTCTTCTAGTATAAGTGAGTTCACCTAGCCTACTTTCCAAATTGTCCAACCGTTAAATCAAGCGGAGTTACAGCAGTAAAAATTCGGTCACTTAAACTTTGCGAAAACCACCATTAAACAATATTTTGGACACAAGTGCCATACTTTACCTATGTTTTCTCCATGATCGAGACCTCTAGGATGAAAACTTAAATGCTAAAACTTTGAGATAATGATACAAGCTTCCCAAAACCATTGAGTTTGTTTCCTAACACTCGGCGTGCACCATTTTACGACTAGCTTTTAGAGGCCGTTTTAGTCACTTTCATGGAAATTTCAACGACATTATTTTACGGCGAAAAGTTATATTCTCTCAATAAACCACTAAATGATTATCGTAGGATATCATTTCGTAAATCTTGATAAAGTATTTTGTAACTTGACAAGAGGTCATAAACATATATTTGACGATAAACTTTATTTTCAAAAGTGTACAAGTGGTATGGATATCATATGAGTTTGCATGCACGACATTGTTCATGACTTATATTAGATCATATCATTCATTATAGGTCGCGGTTAGGCTGCTATGCGTCTCATTTCGTGCATTCACTTTGTCATCATAACTATTGCAACAGGTGAGTTCGTAGCCCCACTTTTACTTGTTTAATTATTTTATAAACTCTTGAGGAGATACATGCTCAACTTCATGCTTTTATTTCACACTTATATGAACTTAAACTATATTGTTTGAACTATCATGACTTGTACTCTTTTGTTTCACCACTTATGCTAGTAAGTAGATTGTGCCCGAACTAAATTGATCACTATGTTATGAACACTATTATTTGAACCACTTTCCGTGATATTGAGCCCTTCGACATATATATTTGAGCTCTTTTAAATTGATTTGGACCCTTTAACATATGTAAAGGACCCTTTTGATATCCTTTAAACTTATTTGACATGATGTTGAACGCTTCGATTATCTTGAACCTTTTGATATTATTCGAGCTCTTTGGTCGCTTACGAACTTTTGAACTCGACTTAAATCTTTGAACTTAATTACGAACTTTTGAGCGGAACTCTTGATCTTAAATACAAACTTATGACTTGTTTGAACTTATTGAACCGTGCGTGTTATGACCTTGACCTAAAGTCTCCCATGATCGAACATCACTATAAAGTCTCCCATGATCGGACATCACTATAAAGTCTCCCATGATCAGACATCACTATAAAGTCTCCATGATCGAGACATCACTATAAAGTCTTCCATGTTCGGACATCACTATAAAGTCTCGCCTTATTGGTGGGCGTTCTCAATAATTCTCGCCTTATCGGTGGAGTGTGCAAAGTCTCCCCATATTACGGAGCGAGCGTCTCACTATGTTCTGAAGCGTTCTTGACCCAAAGTCTCCCTGATCGGAGCGATGCAAATTCTCCCATGTTCGGAGTGTTCTTAATTGTATATAATAGTTGTATGATGTCTTGTTCGTACATTCGCATTGTTAGTCTCCTATTAGTAAGTAGTATGGATAGCGCTATTAGAGGTCGGCCAACCTCTCGTCCACTATGTTACGGACACATATTATTTATTCTAGGGCTTTGCACGGCATACTGATATTATATCGTGGTGCTATATTGTGAACTATTATGACATCGTACACTCGACTACTTGACACACTATATTTTGTGCAATGGGTTGTGAACACACAGGTTGCAAGTTTTGTATGGGCGAACTTGGGCCGAGTGGATTTACAATGCCTTTGCTTTGAGAGCTCATTTGACCTCGTGTGCTTGAACATAAACTAGACATACTACTTTTGGCGATGGATTGTGAACACACGGGTTGCAAGTTTTGTATAGGCGAACTTGGGCGGGTGGATTTACAATGCCTTTACTTTATGGACTATTCTAAATGACCAAAAACTTTGCCTTTGTTGCATGAGCGCTTTTTAAAAGCTTTACTTGTTAACCAAACTATATGAACTCACTCAACCATTGTGTTGACACTTTTAGCATGTTTTATCTCAGGTATCTAAGGCATTCACTTCATGGCATGCATGTGGACTTATCATAGAGTCGCGGTGTCGACGCGTCTCACCTTCATTTATGCACTTAACTATCGTTTGATTGTAACAAACTCGTTTTGATATATTGGAAATCTTTTGGGACCTAATGTTTGTAAACTCGATTATTTTAATGAATCAAGCGGTATTTTCAAAAGCGACACTTTAGGTCGTTCGATATAACTATAACTTTGATGCTATGACGGTCCTCCCAAGGTATTCCATTCCGTTTGTAAAGCAGGTAATTTGGGGGTGTGACACCTCCTAGGCCGAATCTCTCCAAAGTAGTAAACCAACACTCCTCTTCCAAATATTCCTCATCTAACCTTACCAAATCCATGAAAGTTAAGCTTTCCCACACCCTCTCTTGGTGCGCCGCAACCCATCGATGGAACCCAAGGAAGATCAAGATGAATCACCAAAGAGAAACAAATCTTTACACCAATCCAAGATTCGTTTGGTTTTGGAAGTTATCTATATTTGGCTTCAAACCAAATTGCAAGATGAGAAAGTTAGCCAAAAACTACTCTTGTGTTTTCCTTTTTATTCCTAGCCGAGACCACCCATGAGAGTCACACTTTAAATCCCACCACAAAAGGATAAGAAAGCTCTAAGGAGTGAAGAAACCTTGCTTGTGTTTTGCTCAAGATCGATTGGGATTGTTGGCGGTGATAGACTCTTGGGTTGGCCTTCGGATTTATTGTCATCATCTTCGTTTGTAAGAAATTGTTTCAACCTTATACCTTGTTAAAATTTATGAACTTAGTAGTTAATTGTTAAGTGTCTTGAATGTTTGTAAAGAACCTTAGGAATTAACGAAAAATTAGTCATGTTGGGATTAATGTTGTCGTTGGGTTGTTGTTACTATTCTGTCGAGAGTAATGAAAAACAAGAAAACTAGAAGTTAAGATTTATAAAAGATTCGAGTCACATTGATGTAGAATATGAAGCTTGTTGTTAATCTATTGTTGTCAAATCTACTACGGTCGACCTTATAAGGAAAAGTGCTATAAGAGATACCTCCTAAACCATTGTCAAAACCTTGTGTTATGATAAATGAAAGTGTTACTTTGAAATTTAATTTGGTCATGATTCTTGTCGAAGTAATAACTACTGAGAGGTAACCATAGTTGAAACTTCATTCCTGCGTAAAACTATCACTTGAACCAAGTCCATTTAGTGTGTCGTTAGGTTGCGGGCGGAAAGATATCAATTTAGTAGTCCTTGGTTTTGCGTCGTAAAACGGAAGTAATGTAAAGTTTTACCAGTTTAATCCAAAAACAAGCTAAGGAATTGACTTATTGGAGAGGGTGTCAAAGGGTTGGTTAGGGTCGAGACCCACTACGGATCCACCACTGTAGTGAGATAGTCATCGAGGTTGAAGTAAAGGTCTTGGTAAAACAGATTCCATGTCCCGGCTCGTGACGATTAGCAAGCCTCTAGTCTAATCCTTATAAGACCCTAGCACCACATTCCAAATTCACTTCTTCCACTATATTAATAGTCATATTCGATTGAGTCTTTATCTCGAGTAGATTCTACTTGAATGGGATGTCGTGTAGCTGTTGAGCAGCCATGAGGTCCGCGTCCGTGAATCGAGTCACGTCTGTATCAAACCTGATATCCTTGACTGCTTATCACTTCGCTTAAATGTTGCCAAAATATGATATTGTTGTGCAAGTATCTTCCATCAAAAGCCTTGCAACAAACAAATATGTTAAGCTACCTTTGGGCCGCAACCCAGCTCAACTCCACAGGCCCATTTCTTAAGTTAACATTGGACCAACATCTAACACTTACATGCACATCATTTCGGGCCTAAGCCCAACTCGTGTACACCGCCACAAATGGCACCGGGCCACAGCCCACAAGTTTCCTAGCGTCCGTTTGAGTAAAATAAACTAGCTCACGGGATAAAGACGGAATCGTAAAATAATTATCTAACAATGTATGAGCATTATGTTACGCGTACATAGGATGTACTACATAAGTTATATATAATACACGAGTCGACATGTAAACAAGAACAATGTTTAAACACTTATATATGAGACAACAAAGGTTTTAAAAACATGATACACTTGATAATGTCTATAACAATGATTTACGACAATGTGTAGACATATATATATGTTAAGTAAAATCTCTAGTTGAGAACAATATGAACAAATTTTGATAAATGAACGAGGACTACTAAATCATTTTGTAACTAATAAGCTTGAGAATGTCCAACTTTAACTTAAACATTTTCTAAAGGCAACTAGAAAATAAACAAACTACTGTTAGTTTTGACAATACCATTTTGTGTCAACTCAAATGAGTATATATACATTTATATACTTACTATTGGAATGTTATAATTATTTTCATATCAAACTTTGGAAATTTAAAATCATATTAATGTCAACAAGAATAATATATATATATATATATATATATATATATATTTTATATCACGTAAAAAATCATTTTACAACTTTTACAAACTAAAGTTTAGCTTCAATACAATTAAACTATCTGAGTAAACAATACTTAAAACAATGAACTAAAACATTGCCCTCCTTATCTAGGTCGCGTGTCGGTGCCGCTCCACAACCATCACTAATCCCACATTTGGATTGCACATTTGCTAAGGTGAGTTTCATAGCCCCACTTTTACTTGATAAATTGTTTTATACATTTTGGGGTGAGAAATATGCAAAACCTTTTCATGGACCAAAACTATTACATGATTACTATCACGTGGTTTAGCCTAAACCCTTATGTCCCTAGAGAATGCCCTTTTTTCATGAACCAGTCAATTCCCCATTGGGAAGCAGAATGTTATAAATAGATCTATTGAGGTGACTCCTCCGTTCGGTTGGCCATGCTTAGGCCAAGGCGAAACGTATACCATGTCGGAATCAGTGTTGAGGACAAAACACTTACTATGGGCCCTATATTGTATGACATCTTTTAGCATCTGACTGTCGTAGTATCGGTTGCATGAACTTAGAGCTAACGTAATAGACTTTCATCCATATAACATTATATTCGTTGTAATGATTATATGACTTTGCTTATGGTCCAAGCTTACTATTTTAACTTAAACCTATGAACTCACCACTTTTAGTGACCTTTTAGCATATTTTCTCGGTGTTTAAGTTATGTTCATGAAAGCAAGGCGGGGAAGCGGATGTATGGTCGTAGTAGTATTAAAGAAGTGTTTTACACAAAATGATGTTTTACATTGGGACCACTAAAACTAATGGGATGTGCCCATTTATTTAAACTATGTTGTAAGACAATGTTTTAAATCTATTTTATGAAATCAAACGGAGTATGTATTCCGTTCTTTATTACTTGTGTTATGATTCACCAATCCCGTAACGCTCCCGAATAACACGTATGCTTCCGCTAAACAAAATTTGGGGGTGTTACATATAAAAATAGAGTAGTGATTGGCATGACTAATTCATGTGCCTAATTTGATGCCTAACAAGAATCTTGGAACACATGGCAAAATCAATGGTAAATAAAAGGAGTGAGAATAAGTGGAATACATGTGTCACTAAATAAATATATTAAGCATGAAATTAGTCACATGAATTAAGCATCTCAATCATTTTCTATAAACATATTGAGCTTTTTCTGAGCTTCTTGATAGACTAAAATAATAAATTTATTGGGCTTCTGACTCTAAGAAGTGATGAAACTAAATCGTTTTCTCTTTCTATAACGTCTAAAAAATTCACATAATCCTGGGTGAGCATGATTCGGTTTAGTCAGCTTTTGGCTAAAACCAAAACTGAAATGAAATGTTCGATTTTTATAAACTTAAAACCAAGATTATTCTTTTTTTGGCGGTTCGGTTTTTTCGGCTTATTATCGATTTCGATTGTTTTTTGATTATTTTAGTTTTTTAACCGTGTTTATATTTGGGCCTGACTAATTTATACCAACAGACTTGTTTTACGTAGAAAATTGGTTATTCTTTTTTACTTTTTTGTCAATATAAGCATAATAATGTTTAGAGTAAATTACACGGATGGTCCCTAAGGTTTGTCCAAAGTTTCACCCACAGTCCCTAAAAGTTTAAAGTTGCATGGATAGTCATATCTCTGAAAAGAATAACACTTATGGTCTCTTTTTTAACTGGTGTTAAATGAGTTCCGTTATAATTTACACATTTAGCCCTTTTACTTAAAGATCGTTGCCTCGTCAGTCCTTTATCATAACGGACGTTTATAATTTATAGTTTTCAACTTTAGGTACGATTTTATACGTTTTCGTCCTTTTTTATAAGTTTTCATCCGTTTGTATACGTTTTTATCAGTTTTTATACGTTTTCGTCCGTTTTTATTCGTTTTCGTCCGTTTTTATAAATTTTCATCCATTTTTCTTACGTTTTCATCTGTTCTAATACGTTTTTATACGTTTTCGCCCATTCTCTTACATTTTTACATTTTAGTCCATTTTTATACGTTTTCGTCTGACTTTATATGTATTTTTCAAGTCTTTATCCGTTTTTGTCCGTTTTTATACGTTTTGTCCGTTTTTATTCGTTTTCGTCCGTTTTTATACGTTTTTGTCCGTTTTCGTCCATTTTTATTTGTTTTCGTCAATTTTAATATAATTTCTTCTGCTTTTATACGTTTTCGTCCGTTTTTATATGTTTTCATCTGTCTTTCTTCCGTTTCTATCCGTTTTTATACATTTTTATTTTTTTTTATCCGTTTTCATCTGTTTAATACGTTTTTCTTCGTTTTCGTCCATTTTTATATGTTTTCGTCCGTTTTTATATGTTTTCTTTACGTTCTCATACGTTTTCATCCATTTTTATCCGTATGAAAACGTTAGAAAACGTATAAAAAATATGAAAATGTATAAAAACAGACGAAAATGGATAAAACGTATAAATACGGATGAAAACGTATAAAAACTGACCAAAACGTATAAAAATGGACGAAAAAATAGAAAAAATGATGAAAACGTATAAAAACGGACAAAAATAGATAAAAATGTGAGAAAAACATATTAAATCAGAAGAAAAAATATAAAAACGGACCAAAATATGAAAAAATGTAAGCAAACGGGCGAAAACGTATAAAAACGTATTAAAATGGATAAAAACGTATAAATACGAACGTATAAAAACGTATTAAAAATGTATAAAAACGGACCAGCGAATATAAGCAGGAGCAACGGATAAAACGTATAAATCTGACGAAAATGTATAAAAGCAGGGCGAAAAAGTATAAAAGCGTACCTAAAGTCGAAAATCTTTAAATTATAAACGTCCGTTATGATAAAGGACTGACGATGTAACGATTTTTAACCATAAGGGCTAAGAGTGTAAATTATAACGGAACTCACTTAACACCAGTTAAAAAAAGGACCATAAGTGTTATTCTTTTCAGAGATAGGGACTATCCATGCAACTTTAAACTTTTAAGGATTGTGAGTGAAACTTTAAACAAACCTTAAGGATTATCCATGTAATTTACTCTAATGTTTATCTCATATTTCAACAATTATGAAACACAAACATGCAAGTGAGCATACACATACTGTAGCATAATCAATGTCACATATTTATTGATATAGTGTCAAGTAAACATAAGCACACGACAAACACGCATATAAACTTTAAAATAGTATATTATAAATCTACCTAGAAAAAGAATGTGAAATTATAAATTTAATTTATTTAGTTATTATTTGTTTTATATTATTATATAATAAAATCAGTTCGGTTCGGTTTTTACGGTTTGATTTTTGGAAGAAATCAAAAGCGAACCGATTTATTCGGTTTTTGATAAAAGTAAAACCGAACCAGTTTTGATCAGTTATTTTAGTTCGATATTTTTCGGTCTTTAATTTTGGTTTCGCTTTTTTCTGTTCACCCCTGACATAATCAACATCTAAACGAAGCTTTCATCTTCGCTTGAATTTAAAAATCTAATTACAACTTGAATTTAAATAATAATAATAATAATAAAAGATATAAAACCATTAAACAATTCACTTTTTAAATCGTTAAAAACAAAATCTTTAAACGGCAACCGCAAACATCCTTTTCATGGTTATATCATCATCATGCTTTTTCTTGCTAATACCAACAATTTTTCCCATTTGCTAAATTTTATATTGTATCGCTTTTCTGTACATCATACATGTTCATATTTGTTTAAGGTAGTGCCGTAAATGAACTGAACATTTAGTTAAAATGAATGTTCATTGAACCGTCCATGAATCGATGCTTGTTCTTATATGTTAATTTATGTTCGTTTAACACCTTACTGAACGAACTTAAACAAATATGAAGAACCTAGTTTCTTAACGAACGAACATGAACAATAATTCATCCGTCTAAGAGTCCGTATCCATTCATTTGTCTAGTAAAACTTAAATACACGAACACGAACAAGCTTTTGTCCAGGTTCGTCCGATTCATTTACATCGCTACTCTAAACTATTACATTTGAAAACAGATTAATTTTTTTTAATAAATTATTAAGCCAAGCACTTGATCAAAATAGTTCATGCTTATGATCTTTAGAATCTTATAAAATGAACTAGACGAGTACCCGTGCATATATAGCAACGAGATTTTATAGTGACAGATTGTTTTTTGTTAAAAAAAATTTATGGGCTATAAACGAAAAATAATAAAAGTTTTAAGATTTGAGGATTAAACATAATGTTTTGAAACCCAGTTCGACCCGGGTGATTCAACCGGTTGAACCATTCTGGTCGAAAAACGTGTCAATTTAAACTGAATCAACCCGACGGGTTGTGTCAAAACAATCAAATTAAGCGGGTGCATTGGAATCACTCCTAAACCTGAATCAAGTGTTAGTGATTCATATGTAATAGTTAACAATTATGGCCTTTATGTTTGTTATTAGCCTTAAGCTTATGTAGAAGGCCCATGAGCTTAGGCCCAGCCCATAAGGAAAAGGATGGGACTAGGGTGTTGCCTAAACTTCTCTCCTATAAATACTTGTATAACCCTCACTTGAGGTCGGTTATTCAATTCATTTCTTTCACATATCCTACGCATAACCATATAAGTATATCGTGTGTGTGTGTTTGGTTTATTGTTCAATCGCCTTTATCTCTTCTATTGATGCTTGTGTTGTAAAACTAGTGACCTAACATGGTATCAATCGCCAAATAGTTGGGTGAATCGTTATTGCTTTTGAAGTGGGTTTTGGTCCTCTGCGTAAGGCTAACGAATGATACTTTGGTTCGCTTAAAAACACGTTTTTACACTTTTAATCCAAGATTCTTGTACTTTCAATGTTTTAAGGTGTTAAAATAAGCTGTTTTTGGCAAAAGTTTCAAACTTCTGGCGTGGATATTCGTTTTAAGCTAGTTTTGTTCGGGTGTTTTCTCCTACAGCGTAACCGTTTTAGGCGTTTTGGTTCATCAAGTTTCATACTTTTATATTATTTTGGTGATATTGAAGCTATCTCATCACAAAAAGCGGTTTAGAAACAACTTTGGGCAAAATCAATTTTACGAGTAAAGCTACGCGTATGAAAACCCTAGTTTTACGCGTAACATTATCCTTGGTTTGATCTTGAGTTTAGTGGTTTACTCCGTGTTTTCTTGCTTGGATAAGCTGAAAATCGTCGACTTTGGATATCTTTTGCCTTTGTGATAGTGTAAAAGATCATTTGAGCAAAACCACAAACTTACGCATAAGCATAAGCTTACGCGTAGAAATCCTACACATAAGATTAATCTTACGCCTAAGCCTTGTCTTACGCATTAGGTAATCCTCGCGCTAAGTTTCTCGCCTAACTTTGTGTTACGCATAACTTTAGTGTCTTTTCCCAACTTACGCGTAAGCTAAAACTACGCGTAACTTTGGTGTTTTTACGCATAAGTCCTACTTGGTTTATTGTGATTTCTACGCCTAAGGACACTTCATCAACAAAGGTTCATTCGACTACAAAGATCCATTTTTACCAACACAAGTTTTCAACATGTCACAACCACCATACTCTAACTATTTCCCTTACACTTATTTTCAACGTCAACAACAACTAAGTCCACAACATCAACAATGGAATCAACAACTAGCAATTTAATCAACAACATACTCCACAACTTGCTGCAATTCCTCAACCTCAAATGGTTCAACCACCACCAAGTCTTCAAGTACAACCCTACACAAACGATTTGAATCAACATCCATCAAGGAACACTATGAAGGAACCCACTTGGTTTGCAAAGATGTGTGAAGCTTTAAGCGCCAACAATCAATTCATGAGGTTGGATCACTTGATAGACCTCAATGCTCACTCCGAAACTACGATCAATGGGTGATAAGGTTCTTTAGGTTTTGTGATCCGAAGAAGCCACATGGAAAGTTCTCAAAGAAGGTTATCTTGGAAGGTCCATTTCGGATGCCTCTTGTCATTGTACCGGCGATCCAAATGCTAATCCACGAGATGAACAATCAAACATTGCTCTCATTGCCGACTGAATGCGAAAGAACTTCTACACTGTGAATCGATGAGCTTGCAATGCAATATATCCTCTTAGGATTACCTAACCCAATTCTTTGAAGTGTTGATGCTCAAAAGACTAAAGGCGATGTGGGAACATATTCATCTTCTTATGGAAGGATGCGCACTCAATCGGGAGGATATGGAATCCAAAATTTACTTGGCTTATGAACACTTCATGATTGAACACGGAGAGACACTAGAGTCTTATCATCATCGATTCTCGGACATCATCAATGATTTGGATAAACACAACATCATCATGCCAAGAATTGCGGTTAATACTAAGTTCTGAGTAGTCTTGGTCTGAATGGGAGAAGTATGTCATCTTTCTCCGTCAAGCAAAGAACATGCATCATTCTACATACGGATTGTTGTATGATTACTTGAAGCCTCATGAAAAGGAAGTTGATAGGAAAGGATTCTCCGTGCTCAAATTGCTTCACGTCAATCCCGAAAATCAACAACTTGCCTTGTATGCTCAAAATGGTTATCCTCCTCAACCGAACTCAACCAAGCGCCAATATCACACCATATGATCCTTCACAACAATCTCAACAAACTCAATTGGTTCCATACAACAACAACAATGCTCAAGCACTTTATAGTGAAGCTAATGAGGAATCGATCCATTCGAAGCATTGCAACAAGGATTTGTTATGATTGCTAATGCTTTTAGCCGTTATACCAACAAATCCAACAATTGTATTCGTTCCTCATCTAACACACGGAATCAAGTTGTTGTGAACAATGGATGAGTTGAAGTTCAGAATCGTGGTTATGGTCGTCAGATGGGCGGTGGTCAAGGGTTTAATGTTGTGGGTAGGAATAACAACAGAGCTCAAGTGGTGGAACAGGGAAATGCTCGAGAATGGGTTGAATGGTCTTTGATGCTACAAGCGCAATGAGAAGGAAACACGGCTAATGCATGCCCAAAGCCGAGGACTAGGGGCGTGCTTATCACAAAGAGGCTCTTCTTTTGGCTCTTAAGGAGGAAGGCGGTGGAACTCTCACAGACAAAAATGAGCTTTATGGCAAATCGCACTCGGATGATGATATGGAGGATTTGCGAGGCCAATGCATTTATTATGTTGATGGCTAATATCCATGAGCTACACATGAGTGACACAGCCCCGATGTATGACATCGATGGCTTGTCTCAGTGCCGAACAAACCATATTTATCTACGATCTACCACGATAAGGTTTTAAAATGTACCTTTTGAGGGTCATTTAAGCCCTTATTCGATCACTTTTGTATCCGTTATTGCTTAATATCGTTCCTTTTCACTTTTAGGTCTCTTGAAGGCAAAATCTTTGGAATGATGCTTATTTGGACGAAAAGCGAATATCTGAAGAAAATGGCCAAACTCGAATCGAGACACTCAAAGTCTTTGAAACATAAAGCGGCGTCCTTTGCATATCTGCGGCGCCGTCGGAAGGCATTTTGCGGCTCGAGGCGAAATGCATGTTTTCAAGGGGACGTCGGTTCTAAAGGAATAGAGCCGTCGCTACTCGGGCGGCCTAGATGCAATCAAGGCAGTCGAGTGAAGAAGGGGCGGCGTCACGGTCATAAGGTGACGCCGTCGCAAGGTTCGTGGCCAAGGCGAAACCCTAATAGCGGCGACACGGCGTCACACAACATAAGGTGGCCGTCGCGGATGTAATCTTATATATAGAATCCGAATTTTTCAATTTTGTGGGTAGTCTTTTGGAGTAAAACCTAAAACCGAACCAAGGCTTTCTTGTGCGATATTTTAGGGTTCTAAACCCTATTATACATCAAGATAAGTATTTACTTCATTAATTTAATTATGTCTTTGATTATTTGTGTGTATGCTTGCATGTTCTCCATGTCCGGCTAATTATTTGTGTGTTTGCTTAGGAATATGAAACTTAATTATTGAATATTGATTGGTTGATACTTATCTTAGTTGACTAATGATCTAGAGTCGCTAGATTATTCGTTGTGTATAATGCTTGACTTTTCTTTGTGAACTTTAGAATATAATTATCTAGGTAATTGTAGGATAAAGTATTTAAGAACAACCGTAGAGTAGGCGTCTATAAATCACTAGAGGATTTGTAAACAAGACCCTTTGGTAATTTCAAAGAGTTAGGAAACAAGCACGCCCTATAGCCTTAGAATCACAAGCGCAACTAGGAATAAGGGCGTGACAAATCAACCATCAATAGGAGATAATTAATGAGTAGTAAAACCTAAGTAAACACATCTTTAAACTATCATACGAGTACACATCAATTAGACATAGACTATCACAACCTTAGCTTAGATAATTAGATAATAGTAGAGTAATCGGTAGCAATACCAACCCCCAAATCAATACCCGAGATTCGTACCTTTTCAATTTCTAAAAAACATAAAAGATAAAAATAATCTTCCTCAACCTCGACCTTAGCGTAGTAACTTCTCACTAGCATTCCTATTCCCTGAGAGCGATATCAATACCGTGGCTTACCCTAATTACTACACTACAGCGATTAGGTTCCTTGCCTAGGGTGTTATAAAACTTGCTCGAAGAAAGGAAGTTTCCTTGACCCCGAGCGGCGTGTAGCGTTATCAAGTTTTGGCGCGCATTGCTTGGGAATAGAATAGCTAGTTAGTAGTCCACCTCGTTTAGGTTTCTTTGTGATTCCTATCAAGTAAACTTTTTCTCATTTTAGCTTTCTCTTAGTCTATCCCCTTCTTCGTGACCTTTGTTCGTAACACCCATCACTTTTCACCATGGAAGGTGACAACCAACCACCACTCATCAACCCACCACCAAGCGACCCGCCAAGAGCCCGTACTCTTGGTGAGTACTCAGACCAAACCACCTAGGTTATAGGAACACCATTGAGCTTCCCGACCAAGCCCAAACTACGGCCTGCGATCCGACACCATCCGGTTGGTGCAAAGCGGATGTGCATTCCATGGACTTCGTTCCGAAGATCCAAATCGACATCTAAGGATTTCCTCAAAATTGTCGATTCCATCGACCTTGATGCTACTACTCGGGAGACCACGCGCTTGCGTCTCTTCCAATTCTCTCTATGGGACCAAGCTAGTAATTGGCTTGGCGACTTCCATGGCTCCATCTCAAGTTGGGATGATCTTACTTCTCGCTTCCTTGCTCAATTTTTCCCACGGGGAGAACCACTAAGCTTAGGAATGACATCTTGATGTTCCAACAACGTCAAGGTGAATCTCTCTCGAAGCATGGACCCGATTCAAGGACTTACTTCATAAAGTCCCTCATCACGGCATTGATCTTTGGCTCCAAGTCCAAATCTTTTATGATCATGTCAACTTTCCCACTAAGCGATCCATTGACCAAGCGGCGGTGGAAAACTTAGTGATCTCACCGCGAAGAATCATGGGAAATAATAGAGGACCTTGCCTCTATGACAACGAAAGTTGGGATGACCCCGTGAGCTTCCTAAAACCGTCAAGGCAATCTCCTTGCCTTCCATCAACTCACAACCTTCCGAGCGTAGGATGATCGAACTTGAAGATCAAGTCAAATTCCTCATGAGTTCCTACGAGAATCCTAAGTCCTCACGTCAAGTGAATAAAATCACTCTACCATGTGAATTATGTAGTGGTCCTCATGACACTCGTGATTGCACAAGACTCCCCGAACAAGCTTTTGCGGACTACGCCTCCATACGTACCGACGGAGCGGGAGATAAGTGGTACACTTTCAAACCCGAACAAAACAACTTAGGAAACTCATACAACCCCTCATGGAGAAATCACCTAATCTTAAGTGGAACCAAAACTCAAGCACCCCCAAAGCTCATCTAGTTAGCCTTATAGGTTCAATTCTTCTAATCACCGAACCCCTAATATTGAAGCAATTGCATCTAGATTTTGTCATCCCAAGAAACTCGATTGAATAAGCTTGAAGCGAGTTTAAGCAAAAACAAGGCGAGATGACAACCAAGCTTGATGCCCTCTTAAAGCCTTCAATGAGCGGGAAGTTGGAGCACTCCCAGTGATACCATTAAGAACCCAAAAGTGAATTCGATTGCATCGACTTCACATTCGATTCACCATGGGAAAGTGCACATTCATGCCCTCTCACCCAACGGTTCACTCGGTAAATGCTATCAAAAGGGTTCCAAGTCATCCAAGAAATACCAAGGCCCTGCACCTTTGGTAAAGCCTACTCTGAGAAACCCGTCAACCAAGAATCCAAACCTAGTTTAGAGGAGGTACAAGGAACTCTATCAAGAGAAACCAATTCTTGAAGTCTTAGCTCATGCACCTTATTATAATGCTTTAAAGAAAAATATGAGTTAGAACTTAGGCTTGGGAAACATGGGTCCGCCTTTGTGCGAAACAACTTACCTAAGAAGTTAGATGATCCGGGCTATTCACTCTTCCGTGTAGACTTGGAACTTCCAAGCCACTCGATGCTTTAGCCGATTTAGGATCATGCATCAATCTCGTTCGTTGTCCCTTCATAGAAGCCTCAACCTAGGTAAAATTGAACCAGCGGAAACTATCTTAGGATTAGCGGACGGTAGTATAGCACGTCCGGTTGGAATAATAAAGGACATGGTAGTACATGTAGGAGAGTTGACTCTTTTGGCCGACTTTCATGTACTCGACATGAATAAGGACCCGACATGCCCATTACTCGTTGGAAGAGGATTTTAGCTACCGCTAGTGCCATCATCGATTGTAAGATGTCCAAAATAGTGGTAGGAGAGGGAGTGCTAGATCGGTTCACGATGTCAAAAGGCATTCGTACTACAAGGATGAGAAATCCCACAAGAGATTAGGTTGGATAGAGAGCCTTCTCGATATGAACCTTGGATTGAGAAGAACATCATAGGCCCCAAAGACCTTTTACCTAGATAAGGCCTTTGCTAGTGTAGCAACTTTCCAGAACAAGAATTGGCTAGGGATATAGAAGTGAACCCGTTCGAGGGCGCCTTAGTATTTAGGAAGATGACCGAGTTCCTAGGATGCTTGCCGTTAACCTTGTCATGAATAAATGGATAGTTGAAAATCCGAACACATGTGGAATTGGAATAGAACGCCTAGCGATGGTAATGGAAGGTGGCACATTAGGATACAAATCTATGATCCCGATGGTGAGATGTTTGAAAAGGCATATTTAACCGAGCGTACTACTAGGAACTTGAATGATAAGTTTGATCCCTACGACATTGTTGAGGATAGACTTACTTATATCGATGCGTAGGGGTAGGACTACGAGTCTAGCTACAAGACTCTTAAATAAAGAAAAGCGCTTAGTGGGAGGCAACCCATGCTTAATTGTTTGCTTGTTAGTGTCATATATCTTTTATTAATTGTTTGTCCTCATGTTTAAATTTGTAAAATGCTTTATTTTGTTTTAACCTCGTCTTAATTACATATAAAGGTATTTTACATAAAGGATAAGTGTAGGGAGGATTACACGTTTTCATAAGAAGCGTGAACATGAGAATAACAATTAATTAAAAGATATATATGTTTGTTTGTTCGAGTCAAATGCTTGTATCGAGTCATAATGGATGTTTTGCGAAATTTTTCCAGTTCTAAAGATGTAAATTTTCGAATTTTTTCGGAAAATCGCATACCGGTTTTGTCGGGATAACTTTGACGGCGTCGATTGCAACTGACGTCGTCGAAAGGAATAAAACATCGACTTACTTTTTCTCGTTTTACGAGCTACTTGTAAAATTTTGGAATTTTCCGGATCTTAACTTTCAAAACAAATTACGTAAACATCCATTCCACAAGCATTATATCCTAGTTTAAATCGAGTCTTATGTATATTATTACAGCTGATTTTATTTCGTTTGTTTTCTTCTAGTGTGCGGGTTTAGTTTGTCAAGAAGAAATTACACAAGTTTGGAAGGAGCCTTTCATGCAAAACTCTTCTTGGAAAGATTTAACCACCACTTTTCACGGATCCTACCGAGCTAATCGGGGAGTATTAGTTTCTTTCGTTTTAATTACCTTCTATTATCATAACTTTGATACTTTCGGGAACATTGGGGACAATGTTCGGTTTAAAATGTAGGGAGGAAAATAAAGCGGGAACTTTGAAACTATGCTTATCCTTGATTGTTTGCTTTGTCAAGTGTATTTGTGTAATAAACCATGAGAAAATGTAGGTTAGGGTAATTTTAGCCAAATTTAAAATTTTTTCATGGCGTATAGGAGTGGGCCATTAGTCTTAACAAAAGCGTCTCATGGATAGGAAGTTGCATGACTAGCACAAAACCCTTTACCACCTAAATTCCACCCAAAATGTGAGGATCGCCCTTAGATTAGTAGGAATTAAAGCATTCATCTTTAATGCTTAGAGTGTGAACCGGTAGTATATTAGATTCTAGAACTTGTTTTGTGATGCATTCGAGATCGCTAGTGAGACTACACTTGTGTAGTTAGGAATAACTAAATGATAAGAGGCATTAGGATAACCCTTGTTTGATACACGTAATATAATTACTTCTTCCACCTCGGTTGAGTAATTCCCCACACCCTTTGCGTTGTACTCATCTTTAGTACACGATACCCTAGTTAACCCCTCGAGCCTATCCTTTTCGCGGTTCTCGTGATGTTTCGGTTTTCGGAATATCAATGAAGAGCATTGTTTACACCCCCCCCAAATATACACCCAAATCGCCTTAGCCTACCCTTTATTGCACTCACTTTTAGTGCAAATTTATGTTATCACCTAAAACCCTTAGTTCAATTATCGGTTGCTTGCATGAGTTGCTAAGTCGAGTCATATCCTTTGTATCTGATTTTGGGATGATTGGGATTCATGGGAAAAGTTAAAGTTTATGAAATATAGGAAGAGAGCGTTAAACTCAAATTCCCTTTGTTTGCATAATAATGTACTCCAAGTGTTTTGATCTTTTCAATTCGGGTCAAATTAGTGTTAGAGTAATAAAACTCAAGTGTAGGGATGTGTCTATAAATCCCTATCATTTTGATGTACCGTAGAGGATGGTAGAGTAAAAGTGTATGAAAAAAAAAAAAAAAAAAAAAAAAAAAAAATCAAAAAAAAAAAAAAAACATACCATCCTACATCTATCTTTTAATTTATGTTTGTTTATTTTCGTTGCCTAGAGTTTTAGAGTGTCGAGTCTTGGCTTAGCAGCGCCATTCTTCATATACTTGCAACATAGAGATTTTTGACTATCCACCACTAAATAGCCTATCCCACCAAACCTTCATTTCCTACCGTAAGCCTAACGTTACAACCCTTTAAAGACCTCTTTGATAGTCTTTCCTAGGTGCTTCGCGTAAGCGGCGGAGGTTTGATCTATTCTCAAGCCTATGGTAATCTATGTACTAGGACCGGTTAATGAGTGTTTATCTTCCATTTCCGATTTGTTATATTTCATATATACACGAGAGAGATGTGAGTATCTAAACACCCCATGTGAGGTGCTAGTATGTAATTTCCGTGCTTGTTATGACTTTTGGGGCTTATATGTGTTGTGGACCGTTTTGAATGGATGCTTCATGACCCCAACTTATAAATTAATTGGCTAAAAGCACATTTGCTTGAGGACAAGCAAATACCAAGTGTAGGGATATTTGATAAGGTTTTAAAATGTACCTTTTGAGGGGTCATTTAAGCCCTTATTCGATCACTTTTGTATCCGTTATTGCTTAATATCGTTCCTTTTCACTTTTAGGTCTCTTGAAGGCAAAATCTTTGGAATGATGCTTATTTGGACGAAAAGGCGCGAATATCTGAAGAAAATGGCCAAAGTCGAATCGAGACACTCAAAGTTGCTTTGAAACATAAAGCGGCGGCGTCACTGCATATCTGCGACGCCGTCGGAAGGCATTTTGTGAGGCTCGAGCCAAATGCATGTTTTCAAGGGACGGCGTCGGGTTCTAAAGGAATAGGCCGTCGCTACTCGGGCGGCCTAGATGCAATCAAGACGGCGTCGGTGAAGGGACGGCGTCACGGTCATAAGGTGGCGCCGTCGCAAGGTTTACGTGGCCAGGCGAAACCCTAATGGCGGCGACACGGCGCGTCCACGAAACATAAGGTGGCGCGTCGCGGATGTAATCTTATATATAGAATCCGAATTTTTCGGTTTTGGTGTGTAGTCTTTTGGGTAAAACCTAAAACCGAACCAAGGCTTTCTTGTGCGATATTTTAGGGTTCTAAACCTATTATACATCAAGATAAGTATTTACTTCATTAATTTAATTATGTCTTTGATTATTTGTGTGTATGCTTGCATGTTCTCCATGTCCGACTAATTTATTTGTGTGTTTGCTTAGGGAATATGAAACTTAATTATTGAATATTGATTGGTTGATACTTATCTTAGTTGACTAATGATCTAGAGTGCGCTAGATTATTCGTTGTGTACTAATGCTTGACTTTTCTTTGTGAACTTTAGAATATAATTATCTAGGTAATTGTAGGATAAAGTATTCAAGGACAACCGTAGTAGGCGTCTATAAATCACTAGAGGATTTGTAAACAAGACCCTTTGGTAATTTCAAAGAGTTAGGGAACAAGCATACCTATAGCCTTAGAATCACAACGCAACTAGGAATAAGGGCGTGACAAATCAACCATCAATAGGAGATAATTAAGGAGTAGTAAAACCTAAGTAAACACATCTTTAAACTATCATACAGTACACATCAATTAGACATAGACTATCACAACCTTAGCTTAGATAATTAGATAATAGTAGAGTAATCGGTAGCAATACCAACCCCAAATTCAATACCGAGATTCGTACCTTTTCAATTTCTAAAAAACATAAAAGATAAAAATAATCTTCCTCAACCTCAACCTTAGCGTAGTAACTTCTCACTAGCATTCCTATTCCCTAAAGGAGAGAGCGATATTAATACCGTGGCTTACCCTAATTACTACACTACAACGATTAGGTTCACTTGCCTAGGGTGTTATAAAACTTGCTCGAAGAAAGGAAGTTTCCTTGACCCCGAGCTCCACCAACATCCAGCGTGTGGCGTTATCAACCCGTAGTTATATTTGGCGATCAAGATGACCTTATGGTTTCCTTGATAATCAAATTAACTCAGTGGTTATACTTGAGGATCTAAGTAATGATCATGTTGTGACTCACGTTGAACACGCCGAACTTTTGCCTCATCCAGATTTTGCTCGTTTAATACAAGACCAACAAACCATAGTGGAAGAATGTCGTGCAATTAATCGGGACTTGAAAAGTAAAATGCACATTTAACCAAGGATTTTGAATATTTACAAAAGCAACTCAACTTTTTCAAAACTCAAGAAAAGCGTGAAAAAGGTTTTGAAGCGACCTTTGCTAAATCTCATCAAAATGAAAAACATTTAAAGAGACAGGATCGTGATCTAGCCGCTCAAAGAATGCTTTGAAAATAGAACAAGCTGAAACATGAACATAAAAATCAAATTAACGGCCTCACCTTGGAAAATCAAAAAGCTAAAATGAGTTGTTAACTTGTCAAAAGCAGTTCTCTGCATACAAAAGCATTCAACGAAGCGAATAGATGATCATCTTGAAGAAATCATCGGCTTGCAAAACAAACTTAAAGAGTTTAAAGCTGTTGTTTACAAACATGGTGAGTCGGTCATGACTATTGAAAAGTTTATTTTAAAACCAAATCAAATGGCTATGGACCAAATCTTGCGATTACAAACCTAAGCTTTCAACCAAAGCATTCAAACCAAATCCACGAAGTTTCCGGTCACGAGAATATAAAATTGATAATTCTATAATGAGTGTTGTTGAATATCATCGTCAAGAGGAATTAGATCACGAGAAGGCGAGTCGATCAAAATTAGAAAATGTTGTTTACAACAAACCTTTTAACTATTCAAAAGCGGTCACTTTTGTCACACCAATTTTTCTAACACACCAAGGATTTTCATAAAAGCGTCTAAGTCTTCTAATGTTAATCCCAAACGGATTATGCACAAACTTACGGTCCTTTACCTTCCATCGGTGAAGTAAACTCAAAACACGAAAATCGCAAAATTCTTAGATATTTTGACCTTTTCATGGTGACCTCAAAATTTACAACATGAGATAGAATATCATTCTAAAATCAAAGTTCAACATTTTCAATCGCCTCTGGCGAGAACAAAGAGACATTTTTAGAAAATCTTTGACCAAATGTTAAAAATTTGAAAAGTTGTGCATTGTCTTGGGAAAGGACTTTCATAAGGAACTTGGAATGATGAAGGTCGTTTTCGAGAAGCGAAACATCTATTTCTAATACTAAGCGTAAAAAAAATGTTGAGAAAAGATGTTGATCGACTCTTGGAAGATGTCATCTGTCTTGATATCCATAATGTTGTGTTATTGAATTCTTTGTCATATGCATTTGATTATATCTCTAAATCTTGTTGATTATAATGATAGCCTTTGAGAACAATCGATAATGTGCTTGGATCGAGTCTTTAAAAGTTGAAAATAAGCGATTGTCAAATGAACTTTCAAATGCAATACGTCGTCTTAATTGGTGTCAAAAGATATTCACGATCAACAACTTGTTTTCAACACAAAATTGCCCAGGTTGGGTGCAAAATCTTCTTATCCTAAAATTGAGCAGCGGATGATCAAAGCGTGTCTTTGAAAAGTCAAATCTCAAAATATGAACAAGAACTTGTAAAAGTTAAAAGGAATATGGTGTCATATTTGATTTACTCAATAAGACTCGTGATGAAGCATCAAACGAACTTGATCACTATCTTGCACACTAAAGAGTTATGCATTTTCTTGGTAATCTTAGATTACGAAAATCAAGATCGATTCACACTATCTTTAAGTTAAGAGAAATGTTAGGAAAGTATGAACAACTTCCGCCTCTTGTGATTAAGAGAATAGCACCAATAACACTTAGTAATCGTGAACCTAGAATCCTCTTGCCCAAATCACAAGTTGCTAACGTGCTTCCTTCTCTTGAAACAGGAATAGTTGCCTCTTTTCCAAGCGTCCGCACTTCACGACCTAGGAGCAATACAAGGAAGAATAGGAAGTTGCGACCTAAGAAAAGATCAATAACGAATGCTAAAGTAGAAGATCACACTAGGACTATGAATAAGACTCACGTTGCTTCCACTATAGATATTGATTCGGCAAATGTAATAGAAATAGTGATGTAATGAATGCTAAACCTTTAAGCACTTTTGATATTGATCGATGCACCTTGTGTTATTTGTCGTAAAAGTATGAATTCGATTGTCATGATAAATGTGTTGCTAAAGCTATCATCTCGTTTAAGGAATCCTAAGAATCGGAATACCTCTAGGCCCACTAATCTTTCTAAGTCCGTGCTTGGTAGACCGCCTCTTTAGATTCTATGAACCGCATTGTTGTCCTGTAACTCGGTTTCACCTCCTCCTAATGTAGTACCACCTAGTGCATTCACTAAGACTAAAGCAAATACTAGTTGGAGATGGCGAAATGGATATATAACACACTAGGATTTAAATGGATACCTAAAGCTATTGATGTGTGTATATCTACTATAAGCGCTCCGGAACCCTCTAACATTTCGGGTTTCACATCTACTTCTATTCCATCGTGTGTAAATGCATGTGTGTCACGGTATCTGAGATCATTCTTTGGATTGTTGATAGCGAATGTTCCCGACACATGACAGAAACCTTAAGCTGTTATCAAACTTTATTGCAAAGTTCATTGGCACTGTCGATTCGAGAATGATCACTTGCAGCTATCATGGGCTATGGAGATTACATCAATGGGAACATCGAAATTAGCGGGGTTTATTATGTGGAAGGCCTCGGTCACAACTGTTTCGATGGGTCAATTACATGATGGAGATTTGGAGGTTGCTTTGGGAGAAATCTTGTTTCATTCGTGATCTACAAGGAAACGACCTTATGTCCGGCTCGCGTAATTCAAGTCTTAACACTATCTCTATGCAAGACATGGTTGCTTCATCTCCCATCGCTTACTTTCAAAGGCAACATCAATAAAATCCACGGCTATGGCACCGTCGTCTCTCACATCTAAACTTTCAAACCATCACCAACCTTGCTCGACACAAACTAGTTGAAGGACTCCCACGATTTGGTATTCTAAAGATCACCTTTGCTCGGCTGTGAACAAGGGAAAAGCACTCGTGCTCATTTTCCTTCAAAGGTGGAACCTGACTCTCGACATGTGCTTCATCTTCTTCACATGGATTTGTGTGGCCCGATCGCGTGCAAACAATTAATGGCAAACGCTACATCTTAGTAATTGTTGATGACTATTCACGATGGACTTGGGTCTACTTTCTTGAAGCAAAGACCAAGCTCCACAAATGATCATCACCTTTCTCACGAAAATTCAAGATTCGACTCAAAACACCGTCCGACAAATAAGAGCAGACAAAGGCGAATTTGTTAACCAAACTCTTCATGAATTTTATGAGAAGTAGGAATTGAGCATCGGACATCTATTGCACGTACACGAGAACAAAGCGGAGTTGTTGAAATCGAAACCGAGCGTTAGTGGAAGCTGCAAGAACAATGTTAATCAATGCTAAACTCCCAGTTACTTATGGGCGGTAAGCGTATCTCATCGCATGTTATACTCAAAACCGGTCTATGATTACAACACGCCACAACAAAACACCTTTCGAGCTTGTCCACAACCATAAACCGAATCTCAAACACTTTCATGTATTTGGATCTCTTTGCTATCCGAATAATGATCGTGATGACTTTGGAAAGCTCAAAGCCAAAGTTGACATTGAGTCTTTATTGGATATTGTGATAATTCTAGAGGTTTCGAATGCGGAATCGTCGTACAAAGGAGGTTATGGAAGCGATTCATGCTCATTTGATGAACTTACGAAAATGGCTTACGAGTATAACGACTTGGAACCGGTCACAACCGCTTAAACTTCCCCAAACCCCATCATCAATGAACAAAGCCCCATCTTACTCATCAACAAATGGAAAGGCTATTTGCTCCGTTGTTCGATGACGATATTGATGAGCGTGCTCGGTGTATCCGCTGTTTCCTTTGCTCAACCCGATAATACTCTTATACGATACACTGCTACAACAACTAATGTTGAAGAAGCACCACCGATTGACTCCACCACAACAGTTGAACAAACCGCTTCCAACAATGATGAACCGGTGATGATGTTACGAATGAAGTACCCCACGTGCGATTTTGATCCAAATCGTTCTTTAACCCATTTGCTAATGAGATGCTGCACCGGATGTCGCGGAATCTTCAACAAGCCATTTGAATACTCAAAATCGCACAATATATACCAACATCAACCCTCCACACATAGATAGACAAAAGACCATCATCGGAAAATATTATTGGCAACCCGAACCAACGATCCGTTCACGAGACAACGTCTTCGCACGGATGGTGAACATTGCATTTATGCACTCACCGCATCGCCATCCGAGCCTAAAACATTAAAGATGCAATGACAAAGGACAATGGATTGAATCCATGCAAGAATAACTCAACCAATTTAAACGTCTTGAAGTATGGGAGGCGGTTGAAAGACCAGCGGGGTCTTCGTCATTGGTCTAAAATGGATTTGGAAAAACAAATTGGATCTTTGAAGGGCGTTATCGAAACAAGTCACGTCCGTTGGCTAAGGGTTATAAACGAGGAAGAGGTATTAACTTTGAAGAATCATTCGCTCCGGTTGCTCGTCTTGAGGTCGTTAGGATTTTACGGCATTTGCGGCTCACATGAACATCACGGTCTTCGGATGGATGTAAAACGCTTTCTCAATGGACAACTGAAAAGCGGTTTATGTTAGTCAACCGGAAGGATTCATTGATCGAGTTCCCTAATCTTGTCTACAAACTAAAGAAAGCTCTCTACGGTCTCAAACAAGCCCCTCGGGCATGGTATGATAAGCTATCATCTTTCCTCATTGCCAATAACTTTACCAAAGGTTCGGTCGACCCAACTCTTTTCATACAATATCACGGGGAACATATTTTAATTGTTCAAATTTATGTGGATGACATCATTTTTGGGTCAACTCATAAAAAGTACTCAATCGCTTTTGCAAAACTAATGAAGAAACATTTTGAAATGTCCATGATGGGTGAACTTACGTTCTTTCTAGGATCGCAATTTCATCAATCACCCGTGGTATTTTCTTGAGTCGGTCCAAATATGCCCTTGAATTGTTACACAAATTTGGAATGCAAACACGTGACACCTATGCCACACCAATGGCTCATACCAAGAAGCTAGATTTGATTTACATGGGAAATTAGTGGACCCTACAAAATACCGTAGTATTATTGGGTCTCTCATGTATCTAACAGACTAGCGGACACGATATTTTCTTTGCCATTTATCTTTGCTCCGTTATCGATCACGACAAGCTGAAACCCACCTCTCGAGGCAAAAGAATCCTCCGATACATCAAAGGAACCATTAATTTGGGAATCTGGTATCAGAAGGATTACGGTTTTGAACTAATCGCTTTTTCGACGACCACGCATGATGCTTAGATTCACGAAAAAGTACTTGAGAGCTTTACAATTTCTTGGTGACAAGCGGTGCCATGGCAATCAAAGCGGGGATTGTACATCGTTGTCATCAATGAGCGAGAATATGTAGCCATGTCGGTGTTGTGCTCAAGTCATTTGGATGAGAACACAACTCAAAGACTATGGTTACGTATTTGACATAATTCGATGTCTTTGCGACAATCGGTGCTATTGCGATCTCGTGCAACTCTGATTCGACACTCAAAGTCAAAGCACATCGATCTTCGATATCATTTCATCAAGGACCACGTGGAGCAGTGCAGTTGAATTATATTTTGTGGGTGCGAGAATACCAATTGGCGGATCTACTCACCAAAGTCTTGCCTCCCGCTAGGTTTAATGAGTTGGTTCACGGATTGGTATGAGGTGTTTGACTCAAGAGGAATTGGATGACCTCTTAAAACAGTCTTAAAAACACATTCAAACACCAAAACCTCTTTTGTAAATAGTTTTTTTAAATATATATATATATATATATATATATATATATATATATATATATATATATATATATAAAACAACAAAAATATTCTTCTATCTATTTTTCTTTCAACATTGCAAGTACATTTCTTCCGTCAACACTATAATCTTTCAAAATTCATTATTTTTCGATCAAGTGTTGAGGGAGAAAATAAACATTTAACTGTTTCAAAACATCCGTGTACTTGCATGTTATCATATTACGGTTGTCTCTTTTATCAATGGTGGTAAATTTTTACGGTTCTTGACACTCCTCGGACTAAAATTTATAACCTTTCATTATTTCTTAAGTCGAGGGGTGTGTCGTCAAGTTTCTTTCTTAAAATCTATCATTTGGTAACCAAAATGGAAGTTATATGGCTTTGGATGTAAATGGAAAAGTGGAGGGACCAAAAGCGCAAAAGGTTAAACTCTTTTTAATAAAACTCCTTCCACCTAACTTTCACTTCACATTTATTATCATCACCTAAATCATCCTCGCTCAAAATTCGATCTTCATTTCCGTGTATTGGATCATCATTTTGTAAGTGGTTTAACAATCTTTACATGTTTTAAACAAGGGTTTTGAGTTTCACTCAAATCCAGCAGTCAAATGATTAGATTGAGTGTGATTTGTGTTCTCTGGCGTAAGCTATGAACACAAATCACTCATTTTGTGTTTATGGTTAAAAGGATAGTTTCAAACGCTTCATATAACTTCAATGACATCTTTTATCATCAAAACTTGATGGACGAAATCACGAATTGAATGATTTTTGAAATTAGGGTTAAAACTTGGTTATTACACTCACATGACAACTATAAACCAAACTACCGAAACATAACGTTGGTGCAAATCCTATTGGCTAGATTTCATACAACGTAATTCATGAACTTTAGGGTTTAAGTTCTATTTCATATCGTATGGTCTTCTACGCTTAATGTTATCTTCTTAACAAGTTCTCATGCCATGATCGTCTTAAAATGAATACATATGTTAAGATTGATGGTATGATGATTTTATTTAAGGCTTGCTACGCGTAAAACTCGAATCAAGGTCATTGAAACTCTACGCATAAGGATCACCTTACGGCGTAGAAAGTTATCGTAAGAGAAATCTTACGGCGTAAGCGTTCGCGTGAGGTTCTACAAAAGGACTACGGCGTATCACGTGAAGGATATGCGTGCTTGATGACCTCTACGCATAAGGTCTACTCTTACGAGTAAGCCTTACGTGTAAGGTTTTATATCGCCTCTGGCGTAAGCTCTACGTAAGTTTACTCTTTTCCTCGCGTAACATTTCTTCGCGTAAGTCGATTCCCTACGCATAAGCTTGTGTCTCTGCGTATAACTCCTGTTTACGCATAAGCTACCATTTCTACGCATAAGCCTTGATCAAACCTTCATTATGAATTGTTACGCGTGCAAACTTGTAAATAAATAAATCATAACGTCACGAAACCACTAATGTCACTAATAAGCTTAAACGTTCAATATGTTGTGATTAATAAGTGATAACATAAACTTTAAAATTTAAAGTTAACTAACTCACGAAACTTTTCACGACGTCATTGGACTATTAGACATACAAGTGACTTTGGACTCGTAACAACCATTGACATTATACGTTCAATAATTAGACAATAAAACCTTCTGTTGACTAACATTATGTCTTTCGATATGTTGGTTCTTTTGGCTAATGTTATTTCAGATCACGACATGGAAGCTCAAATGAATGTGGATGCACAAGGTTCTCACCATTGCGATATCTTCCCAAATGGCTATCCGAGAAAGATTGGAAAGAACAATCTAAGAGTTGACTTTGAAACTCTTTCATGCTCGAGTCTTCCTCCTCATTCTTTGTGGATGTTCTAAAGAATCATCCGTATCGAACATGCTCTCACACTATGCTCTTGTTCTGGAGATCTACATTCAACAATTACGGAATTCAATGCAAAGGATCAAAGGTCAAAGTGCGGTGTGGTGACACTCGATCACAAACAAGATCACCATCACACATGCGAGATCTACGGGTTGTTCTTCTAATTCGAAATCAAGCCAACCGACTTCTATGCCACACCCTTGAAGAGGCATTACGAAATTCTTGATTGATATTGGCTATGATGAAGCTTGAGAATAATCACTAAGCACTCTCATGTGGAGCTTAAGAACATTCCTCAGCCTTGGAGAACCCTTTACATCATCATTACCAAATCCATTCTAGTCGTGATAGTGGCTATGAGCATCCCAAGCTCATAGAACTACAAATCTTCCGGTCATTAATCAACAAAAACACATCGAAATTGAAGCCTTGTTATGGGAAGACATGATGTCATTTCTCAAGAAACTTGGCTCAAAGATTCCTATATCGGATCAAATACACAGCTGTTGATCCAAGAGCACTTGGACTTCATCACGATATTCCCAAGAGGATCAATGACCCCGAACAATCACGATATGTTGGTGAGCCTACCCTATCGGTCGAGAATCAAGGAATCGTCAACAAAGAAGGGGTGTTGTGTTACCCGATCACCTTCGACTAATGAAATCAAAAGCTCGAGACATACACAAGGTATCCGTAGCGGTAAAGAAGGCAAAGTTGGTCATCTCGATGAGAAGTCTTCGAACACCGTTATCCTTGATTATTTTATTAGAGTGATGGTCATTCACGATTAGGAACTTTGTAATGTGTGTTAGATATCGTGATAGAATAGTCAACGGGCTCGTGGATTGGGCTAAGCTAATTGGGTATTAGTTATGTTAAGCTAGCCTTGTCTAGTTCGTGAAACCCAAGCCCAATCTAAGTCCATCTCAAGGCCCATGGCCAAGCCTTAGGGCATCATCTCTCTTACTATAAATACCCCTCAAGTATGTCATTTGAGGGGTGTGCTTGAGTGTGTGTGTGTGTGTTTTTCCTTTGAAGCAATATACAACTTATTGTGTTCGTCTTTCTTCTCTCTACCTCTCCAAACATATACACGAATTCTATCATTCAAGTCACCAAGTTCTTTACTTTATCTTTCTATTCTACGCCTACTGTTTGAATAACGTGGTATTTGTGTTGGGTTTGCTTGGTAAAGTGATAAGGTTGATATATCTAAGGTCCTACAATTGGTATCAATCGCCTAACAATGGTTTAGGAGTGTTTGTGTTTGTTTTGAAGTTTTGGTAAGACACGTATAAGCTCACGTTTTACCTCTTTGATCAAGATAAAGCTTTAATTTTGCACTCAAAATTCAAGATTCTTGTGGTTTAAGGTTTATTTGGTGCTAAAGTTTTAGTTTTTGCAAAAGTTCAAGCTTTACGTGTTTTCTTCACTTTTGAACTAGTTTTTGGTTCATTGGTCATTTCTACTAAGTAACTTTTCTAAGCACTTTGGGTGAAAAGGTTCACATTTTCGTGTTATTTGAGTGTTTTAAGGCTATCTCGTGCAAAAGAAATCATTTGAATCGTTGGAAATTTCTTACGGTAGAAGTCAAAAGTCAAAACCCTAGTTTTCTACTCATAACTTTTCTACTCATAACTTTTCTACTCATAACTTTTCTACTCGTAACTTTTGGTGAAGAATCTTCGTGCTATAAGCGTACTCGGTGCTTCCTCACTTGGATAAGTGTGTGGAACACTTCGACTTATGGATATCTCTTCTGTTGTGGCGATGTAAAGGATTTTTGGTTCTTAACCATAGTTTACGCATAAGCTAAAAGCTTACGGTAACTCTACGCATAACTTCAAAATTACGCGTAAGGTTTACGAGTAACTTTTTGTCTACGCATAAGCCTAAGGTTACGCGTACGATACTTTCTACGCATAAGGTTTCTACGCATAAGGATTCCTACGCTTAAGGTTCCTACGCTTAAGGTTTCTACGCATAAGCTTCCTACGCATAAGCTTCCTACGCCTAAGATCCTACGATAAGCCTCGCTACTCGTAACTCCTGTTTCTCGCCTAAGCTCTCTTTCTACTCATAAGGTTTTAAAAAAAAAAAAAAAAAAATTGGGAAAACTTGAGTAAAATTTAATTTTTGAGGAGACTAAACGTTCAATTTTACGCGAGATTCAAATTTTGGTTTAACTGTGAAAATTTTGGTCAAAATTCAAATTTTGGGCCTAAATTCAAATTTTTCGGTAAAATTTGGCGTCAAATTGTCATAACTCAAATTTTCATACACCCTTAGAATTGATTTTTATAGTGAATTTCAAATTTTGGGCGAAAATATTTTAAGAACCAAGGTTACGAGTACGACTTTCGAAACACCTCAACCGAGCTTAATCTTCATCCACCACAACTCCTTTATCGTTGAATCGATCCTACATCAACTTTATCGATCATACCTTCATCAATGGCAACTCAACAAGACATTCATGCAGGTAGGTGCCGAAAACCGACCTCTATGTTGGCAAAAGGTGGTTATCTTCAATGGACAAGTCGTATGCTTCCGTTACATAAAGACCAAACCTAATGGGAAACTCATGATTAAATCCATTCGTGATGGACCCTTCAAGCCTCGACAAGTCCATGTCACGAAATGCGGATGCAACACCTCCCATCCCACCATCCTCTCATCTTCAAACTGAATCAATACATCAAGAGGATCGAAAACAAGTCGATCACGAGATGACATGGCAATTCATATTATTCAACCGGGTTTACCAATAGACATCTTTCTTTGCGGTGAGCGGTTGTGAAACTGCTTCGATATGTGGGAGCGTGTTAGACGACTATGTTTTGGAGCGAAATTGGTAAACAAGACATGGAGAACAAGTCGCTAGCGAATGGGAGAAGTTTACATCTACACCGGAGAATCCATTGAATCCTACTATGGAAGGTTTGCACTTTGATGAATGAGCTTCTAAGAAACAAGTTGGCACCAGAACAATCGTTCAAAACATCAAGTTCACGAATAATCTTCCGGAAGAATGGGGCGATATGTCACTATTGTCAACCAAACAAAAGACTTACATCGGTGAACTTTGATCAACTCAACGATTTTCGAAACAAAACCAAGTTTGAAGCGAATGAAGTCGAGAAAAGAAAAATTGGCAAAATTGGCACTTATTGCTAAGACTCAAACTACGGTGAATACACAACAACAAGCTTCATCATCTTCCAACAACAACAACTTGCGACAATACATTCCACAACCACAACAACAATTCTATCCGGATCAACAATACCGGGAACAAGAAATCGATCCCGAACCGACCGAAGCGACCTTGCATCGGATATTTTCTTTATTGGATAAAGCGATTAACGATCGCGCCGGTAATCATGCGGTTCCGTATCGGGTGTCGATCGGGTCGAATGTTGGAAATCGGATGGGACGAATGTTGGGAATAAGCGATGGGTAATCGAAATGGCAATGTTGCGACTCGATCGTTGGGAATTATGGAGATGGACATCAAGGGGTCGATTGTGAATCGAATATGGGATATCAAAATGGGAATAAGCGTTTTATGACTTACATTCGAATGCTACCTCCGAACCTCAAAGACAAGATTCAGGATCTAGTGTCATACCAATGACAAAGCTTGAAAAGATCCAAGTACATGTTGATGTTAGCGAGAAAAGAAGAATTGGGAATTGAGTTGATCACGAGGAAATTAAATTCGGTACCCAAAATGGGAAGATAAAGCAAACGATAATGCAACCTCCGGTCACACAATCAATCATCAGGCCACAACATCAAGCGGTACTTATGACACAACTCCGTCTCGACACATATTCACTCAATGAGGTATCACATTCGTTTACTCATGAGAAGCCACATTCTGTGTCTCCAGACCTTATTATGACACATATGTGGGAGAGCAAGTTAATAGCAATGTTAACTTTGAAACTCCATATATGGATCCTAATGGAGGTCAAGTGATACAGAATGGTGCTAATGATGAGGAAACACGTGCTTATTTTGAATCATTAATCAATCAATGTGGCATTGAAGTTGAGAAAGTAAGAACGGTCAATCGTGAGGTTAAGGCCGCGAATAAGAAATTGACCGCTGAGCTTGAGAGTTACAAGGAGCACGCCAAAGCTTATGAATTTCATACAAACAAACTTTCAGAATTAGAAGTTGGTTATCGAGATTACATTTTAAGAGAAAACAATTGCAACTCAAGTATGACACACTTGATGTGAATTTGAACTTGAAAATAAAATCTTTAAACAAGGAAATTTCGATCTAAATGACCAACTTTCTAAACAAAAGCAATCATTTTCGATCTTGAAAAGAGAAGAAGCAGTTGATTCTTGATTTTTCAAAGCGAGAAGATTCTCTTCTTGATGAAATTCGGATAAAAATGAAACTATCAAAAATTGGATAATTTGCTTCTTACAACGGGTCATTCCGCTAAAACAAACAAGATGCTTTCTAATCAAGCAAATCCGATTTTCACACTTCACATAAAATGGCTCTTGGTAACTCACCTCCTTGGTTCCTCAAAGCTCGAGAAAAGAGCGGAATGTGTTGAACAATGGACAACCTTTACATGAACCCATAATTGTTCGTGATTCTCTTGAAGCGTTGGAACTAGGCGAGGAGAGTAGATCAAAATGAAACAAAGAATCGGATCTTAAACCGATTGATTATAACAAATGGAACAAAATTAATGGAATTACTTTTGTTAATCAAAATGAAAAGTCAAAGTTTTCCATCACACCAAGTGTTTCAAACAAAGTGTCAACACCAGTTTCAAAACCAGTTTCAAAACCAGTTGTAGTTTCCAAATCTCTTTTGAAAATCGAACAAATGTCTTCAAACAATCCTTTTAACACAAGTGATACTAGAAGCATTTTAGACGATGTTAAAACTAGAATTGGAGTCTTCAAGAGATCTTAAAACTAAAACCACTATGACACCTAACAACCGGTTCTCTACTTTTGATATCGAGCAGAAAAGTTTTTGAAACTCAAATTGCCCTCAATTTGAATAACATCAACTCAAGGGTAATTCATGTTGAACAAGCACTTTTGAAAAAACAGTGACTTTGTCAAGGACCATAAATCCACAGGTAAAGCAAGCTAATGAATGTTTTGAACACATCAAAGTTTTGGAAAATTTGAATGATTCTCTCTTCGAAGATGTTATGACTACCGATATCATGTCCATTATCTTACAAACATATTACTGTTGAAGATCATGAAAGACTCGAGGATGAGACCTCGAAATTGTTTCAAAATAGGAAAAAGCTCTTATGAAACTTGAAAAGAAAACGTGTCCTATTTTAAACGACGATCGAAAAGCAGAGGAATGCAAGTATGACAAAGCTGTCGTATGGCGTGCCTACAAGGACATGCAAGAGCAAAATGATCTTTTGAGAGCTCGGTTGGGATGTCTAAAAGGAAAGGCATGGATACTAAGTTTGCAAAACCATTGGTGAGGAGAATACAAATGTTCCAAAATCGGTTTTCAAACCAAAATGTCTATTTCTCGGTCTCCTCCAAAAGTCAATGAGAAAAATGATTTGTCAAAAAGCAATCGCTCCACAGACTTTGCCTATTAAAGAGAATTATCAAAGCTTTGAAAAACCGCTTTTGATAAAGAAAAAGTGATTACACATGGCACTTCTAAGAAAAGTACACGGAATGTGACCGCAAATCCAGTTAAAGAATCTGTTGGTTCTAACGACATGGTCAACAATCACTATCTAGAAGAAGCTAGGAAAAAGGCACAGACTCGAAAAGATGGAATTCTAGGTACAACATCTAGGGTGATGAATTCTACAAGATTTCAAGGCACTGCTAGTAGTAGTAAACCTTTACCTAGGAACACTCTTCAAAAGACTAGGGATTGGCTTGCATCTAAGAGTAGTTGCGCAAAAGAAAATGCTATGCCCTTAGATAACAACACTAGGAATTCTAAGTCTTTTTCGAACCGAATCAATTTCCAAAAGATTGTAGTGACAAAGTTAAAGTCTTTGGTTTAAACAAGAATATTGAATTTATACATACTACATGTAAAAAATGTATCTTTTCGACTAATCATGAAGCATGTGCCTTACAATATCTCAAGAAAGATAATTCTCGTGCCAAGGCACAATCCACTAAGACACCAATTAGAAACAAGCCCGTTGATAAAATGTCAAACAAAAGGAAACCTAATAGGTTGATCTCTTGGGACGTAGTTTTCAAAAATGAGTCTTCCGTCAATCGATGAAAACAACTCCTAGATCTTACCTTGGGTGGATACCCACGGCAAAGTTTTCAACCAAATAGGTCTTAGATGGATTCCCGCATGAAAGATTTTGATACTTGCTCCAACACGGATAATAGTGAAACTCATCGGGATAAGGAAGTAGAAACCACTACAACCGTTGATAGTGATCACCCTCACCGTGAGGAATCTTGTACTTCTAACATTGTTATTTGTGAAAACTCTTCTTCTTTGGTTGCGTGAATCAAATATCTCGAACCCACTCATCGAGAGGGTTCCAATGCAGTAAAATCTTCTTCTTTTTTCTCTATCTTCTATTTTGATTTTCCATTTCTTTTATAAAACCAACAAAAGCAAAATACAAAAATAGAAAATTTTCAAAAATACAAAACAATAGAAAATCAAAATACAAAATATTCTTCTCACGACATGTCTCTTGTATAATCGATATTACATGCGTATCTAGAAATGTCATTCAACAATGATACGGGTATGTACAGATGCTTGAGAGTTCTTTATTGTTTTCTAAAACATGTCGTTTCTCAAAATTTCTTCAATAATGGCTTCGTATACTTGATGCAAACCCGGACTTCAAAATAATGGCTTATGGACACATCGATTCGGGACCGTGCTTCAAAGAAAGGAAAGTGCTTAACCAATCAAAGGTCTTAAATATTTTTCAAAGCACTATTCCTAAAACATAATGGCTGCGATTACTTGATTGTAACCCGATCTTTAAAGAAAGGAAAGTGCTACGCAAAATCGATTTTCATAAATATCGAGCACTTATCCTAAAACAAATGAAGATTATTCTTCTTGAATATCTTCAAAAGATTTTCAAAATCTTCTTCTCATATTGTGTACCATTGATTCAAAAATTTTCAAAAGATTTTCAAAATCTCTCACATTTGGTACCAAGATAACTCCTCTAAACCCTTAATTGATTCTAAATTTTCAGTATGAAAATATGCTTTCGTTAAGGGGAGTATAAATCGAATTGTTCCAAAATTCATGCTAAATCAGTTTCTCTCAAATGTTTTTCGAAAAACATATCTTTTAATCATTTTGTTTCAAAAACATCATAGATATGCTATTTTTGAGGGGGAGAAACGTGATTAAAATGTGATCAAAATTGTTTAATGATCGTTGTTTGAATCTCAAAAGAGCTCGACTCAGTCGGAACCAATGAATTGACGAGGAATCATGTACCATCTCGAGAAACTTTCTATGGACTTGACCAGGACGGGTAATAATTTCAAGCTAGTTCTCTAGTGATGTAAACGTGTCTCGAATCGGTCTAGTTCATTTAAAGTCGATCAATTCAAAAAGTGCGAACTCTACCCTCACTGTGAAGATTTAAGTTAAAACAATATAAGCACATGTGAAGGGGAGTGTTTACGAAAATATAAACTCTCAAGGTGTTAACAAAATCATGTTTTATAATCATAAACACTTTGAGAGATTTTCAAGAAAAAGGTTTTCATGGCAACATAGGAATAGTCATGGGTTATAAGGTGACTAAGGATAGGAAATCAAGTCCTATGATCCGCCAGGCCGGAGGGATCTACCCAAGGACATCACAAATAGTTAGTATTAGAAGTCCTTGGTATGATTGAAAAAGGAGTAATGTGAGAAAGGAGAAAGAAGGGTTGAAGAATTAAAAGAAAAGTAAAGAAAGGGTGAAAAGAAATAGCCCTCCATATTCAACCTTAGAGCGTAAACTGGTTCAACTCATCACTCTTGGTTGTCACTAGATGACACCGTATTGAAGACAAAGGCGTCATGGACCCGGTGGCCTTGCATCGCATTAAACCTTCTAGCCACTCAATTCCTCTCAAAAGGTTTGTTTCATTCTCACTGGGAACCCTACATAATCTATCGACTTTCTCTTAGAGATCGTTGATATTGAAGAAGAGACCCTCCCTAGTCTCTCTCGGAAAACCAAAATGCACTATTGAGTCTAGAGCCACGAGATTCATCAAAAGATCTCATAGAACACATGACATGACATCGCTTGTTGTTCATCAATAAGGGCACAAGTGATATATTATAGAGTCGATCTGCTCTAAGCAAATCAAGTCAAACAGGACTTGAAGCGACTTAGACACAAATACAATTAAGATCGAGAATACGAGGATTCCCGGTCGCTCGGTCAAGGAGACTCGATGGTGTGTTAAACACAAACTCAGAGGATAGAATGATCACTAAGGATAGTGATCCGTAAGGGTTATGATTAGAAATTACACTACTTGATTGATTTGGAATAGAATTGGACACGTAATTGGAAAGCACAACAACCAGATCAAAGAAACGTAAACGTAAGTTTTAAAAACTACGCAGACGCACAAAATAAAAAAGTGAACAACGAGAAATAAAAGGCCTAAAATATGAAAATAACATTTTGGAATCCTAAAAATAAAAGAAAATTATTAGAAAAAGAAAATGATTTTTAACACTATTTAATTAATTATTATTAATTAAAAACTATTTTAACTACTTAATAAATAATCTAAAATAGAAGAAAATAGGAAATAAGGCTAGAAAAATAAACTTATGATTCTGAAAAATCTAAAATACTATAAAACTAATTTTAAAACTAAAAATATATTTTTCACACTTTTTATTTAATTATTATTAATTAATTATTATTTAAAATACACTTAATTACTAGAAAATAGAAAATAAACTTGGAAAAATAAAATTTTAACTTTGAAAAATCTAAAATATGATAAAACTAATTTTAAAACAGAAAATATATTTTTTAGACTTTTTAATTATTTATTACTATTTATTTATTATTTATTAACTATTTATAATTATAATAAATACTAAAAAGAAAAGGAAAAATATGAAACTTTTTCTAAAAATACTTTATGATGACGAAACCTAAGAAAACTATAAAAACAAGATTTGCTTATTAAAAGTTGAAAAGAAAAATCAAAAGCTAAAAATCTTAAATAAACGCTATCACTATTTTTATATTGATGTTTTGTGATTTTTATTTTTGAAAACTACTTATATACTAATATTATGAAACTTTAACAAAGACAAAAAATTTATAAAACAGAAATAAGCTGATTTGAAAGCCAAAAAGTCCAACAGTGGCTAAAATAAGCTTGTTTGGTGAAATAAGCTCAAATAAGCTTGAACACTGAAACCAAAGCTAGAACAAGATGGAATAAGGTACAAGCTATTGAAATGGAACTAAAAGATACCAAGAAGCACACTGACAAGCCAATAAATAAGCAATAAGCACTTGACTGTTTTAGTAAAAAAACAGAAAAGGGGACAAGATTTAAGCCCTTAGCAGCCCTAGTAAACAAACTCAAAAGTGAAAAATAAAACTTGATACTACAAGAAGACCAGGTTGGCTTTCCAAAGAAGCAAGAATTACAAGATTTGGACAGTTAATAAGCTCAATGCAAGCTTTTCAATATGGACCCAAGTTCTGTGCACAGGACAGATTTTGAAATAGGTACCTCACAAAAAGCTAACTAAAAAGCACTCAAACAGCTAAGAAACAGAGAACTATCATTTTTTGTACTTTTCTACACCAACCAAACTTTGATTCCCCAAGAGCTTATAAACTGAATATTTATATTAAACTCCTAGTGAAATTCCAAAGTTTATTCAAAAACGACCATTTGAGATTTTTGACTTTTTGAGAAAAACCAAAAGTTGACCAAAATGAGATTTGATCTGATCTAAAGTACTTAATATGATGTTATAAGATGTAATGAGACTAACTTGAGCAAGATTATCAACTTTTGAACACAAAATGATGATCTTGCATCATTATCTGTTAACAGTACTGCACAATTAAGATCCAAAGGAATTTTTGACTTTTTGCTAATGAAGACTTGATTTCTTGACTGAAATTAGTTGCTTAGACTTAGTTAAACAGAATTCCAACAAAACTAAGAACCAAAGAACTTGCAAACTTAAAGAACCAAACACCCCTTATGTTGACTGTTATGAAGATTTTCAAAGCAAATCAAAGATTTAACCCATAAACTTGATTACAGACCTTTTAATGTTACTTATTAGTACTAATTAAGCCTTAAACAACATTCATAACAACATTAAACTAAGATTTGATCAAAAAGCACTTTTAACTGCTAAAAGGAAAATTTTATAAACTACAAACTTTAAGGAACAACAAACTGATTGAAAGGATTAAACACACTTAATTATAAGCTGAATAACACAAGAAACAAAATTGAAGCTAATGAACACCCATAACAAGAAATGCCAAATTGGTTAAAATTCTTACAAAAGCTTCCAAGCTTGGAATTTAGAACAGGACTGAAACCAATTCCTATAGCTTCCCGAAGCACTATACCAAGGCCATCCAAGATACACCCCGCTCCAAACTTCTTGATGTTCTTTACCATGGATTTTTGATTTTCAAGTATTTAATTGGATTTTGGTAATTTTCTATTTTTTTCTTCTAAATCGAATTTTAGAGTTTTCTAATAGCTTATAAAAGCTATATGGGAGCTTATGTGTCTTACTTTAGTCCATATAAACAATCGAAAACATTATTTGAAACAACATGAGATTTTTGGATTTGAGGAAAATTGCATAAGATGAAATACAATATGATACTTGAATTAAAACTTCACAAAAGCTTTCTTATACCAAAAGACTTTGAAATCTGAGTTAAAAGATAGAAACATACACTTAAACTTGAAAAAGCTTAAAACGACAATAATAAGCTAAATTACACTAGATAGATATTGTACAATGCATCCCTTTCCCTTTATAGACTTCTCAGAATCCCATGACTTCGAATCTTTCCACCAAACTTGAGCCATTGGATTGGCTAGAATCATCCTATCCGTCCACCTTGCATTTTGGCGCCAAAAATTCTTCAAAGGTATTATCAATTAATGGATTTGGTTTTGATAATTAAGAGTTTTGGAGTATAGATGATGTGGAGGGACATGGTATGGGGGAAAGTTGAAAAGTGGGAAAACCGGTCATGGTTTTGGTGATTCTGTTGGGAGAGACACAAGCATGATTACTGGTATATGGGCGAAGTCTCGGTTTTGACTTTCTTTGACCATGATTAATAATACGGGGTGGGTCAAATGCATAGTGATAGGGGCCAAATTGGATTGTGAACCTGGGGGTCAAGGGTAAAGGGTCAAAAACAGTTGGGTTGGGCTAGTAGTTGGGTTGAATTTGGGCCTTAGTATGTATATTGTGTCCGTTTGGTTTGATTATTAAACAAGGACCAAAATGCAATTCACCCAAACTTCAAGGATGAAAGTGATATTTTCCAATGCTCCCATAAGGACCAATCATGACAAACTTTGATAGAACAAGAACCCTTTTGCATAAAATCCATTTTAAAGGTCGAGGACTAAATTTGTAAATTTCAAAGTTTGAGGACCTTTCGCCAATTGACCAAAGAATCATTCAAGGATCATTTTAAACAACTTAGAATACTTGAGGACCTTGAATGATAAATTTCACATTTTTGAATTTCCGTGGACTAGATTTGACAACTTTTAAAACTCGGGGGACTAAAGCGCCAATTTTGCAAACTTTATACATTTTCATCCGATTTTGATATTTTTGCATTTAAAACACATAAAACACTGATTTGTGATAATTTGATCATTTTGATGTGTTTTGAGTGTTTTCGGATGATTTTGCAGTTTAGATTGTACAAAATGATGAGTATTTGAAACTCATCGAGTCCTCACGCAGATCTTAGCAATGCCGCGAACATTTATGAGAAGTTTCACATCCGTGATCTTCAAAGATTGAATGGAAACTCCTGCCGTGGTCAACATCAAGCGCCTCGACAGCAGTCACTTGGTAATTCTCCGTGGATTACGCTTAGAGTGTGTCTCAAACGGTCTACGTCGTGGGGTGATGCTTGATGTACCTCGGCGACTCATCCGGATCAGATGTACTTCGGTATATCGTGTTATCTCACTTGTGGGACTCAGGTTCAGAACGGCCTCTGTAAGAATTAGAGACGTTTTCACACTATGTTTGTTAACACCCTCGAAATTCAAACTTGTAAGTCTTAATCCGCTTATTACTAACTTTGCTTTCATGTTTTCTTCTTATGGAAGCTCGGGCGGATGGATCGTGCAGACTCGCCACATGCTCATACCAACAACACATGAAAGTTCTCATCAAAATCAAAGGCAACTCAAAGTTAAAGATGATTCTTCGTCAATGTCAAAGAATCTACAAAGTTGAAAGACTCGAGAACTTCATCATTGGAAACTCAAAGTTAAATAGAAGTGTGAGCATGGTGGAGAAAGGCGTGGAGACACCTAACCAACGAAGTTGACAACGGCGAACAACCACATTAATCGATCACAAAGCATGAAGGAACAAAGAATTAAGACTATTCTATATCTACTCACAAAGTTCAAGCTCAAAAGATTAAAGACCTATTCAAGTGAAGCATCTTTTGAATGACCACCCCTTGGGGAGATTGTTAGCCTTGATTATTTTTATTAGAAGTGATGGTCATTCACGATTAGGAACTTTGTAATGTGTGTTAGATATCGTGATAGAATAGTCAACGGGCTCGTGGATCGGGCTAAGCTAATTGGGTATTAGTTATGTTAAGCTAGCCTTGTCTAGTTCGTGAAACCCAAGCCCAATCTAAGTCCATCTCAAGGCCCATGGCCAAGCCTTAGGGCATCATCTCTCTTATTATAAATACCCTCAAGTATGTCATTTGAGGTGTGCTCGAGTGTGTGTGTGTGTTTTCCTTTGAAGCAATATACAACTTATTGTGTTCATCTTTCTTCTCTCTACCTCTCCAAACATATACACGAATTCTATCATTCAAGTCACCAAGTTCTTTACTTTATCTTTCTATTCTACGCCTACTGTTTGAATAACGTGGTATTTGTGTTGGGTTTGCTTGGTAAAGTGATAAGGTTGATATATCTAAGGTCCTACAACACCTATAAGGAAAACCAGAAGAGGAAGTGGAGGAAGTGCTGCAAGCACTGAGAGTCAGAGGACGTTCCCCAGGAGGAATCCTCCACGAAAGGGGACAGTTCCCGCCAAGGAAGCTGTTCCTATTCCCGTATCTAAGCCTGAACCGCAAAGACATATAAGTGACGAGGACTCTGAGGGTACTGCATCAGATGAAGAGACTTTCTACTCTGAAACTACTAAAGATGACACTACAACAGTATCTAAACCTCCTAGTCCTCCAGCTGATCAAGGAAAAGGGAAGACTCCAGTACTTGTGCCTTATGAAGAAAGCTCAAGCTCAGATGAAGAGCAACTGGATAAATCATACAGGAAGAAGTTCAAATTCGTTAGACTTCAACACGTTGCACAACAATTTGCTCAAGAACAAATGGGTGGCCCGGAGGGTCGAGTGGTGGGCTCAACCTTCACCGGTCCCGATGCGGTTAATCAACCCGATAGGGATCCGTGCCACCACTTTGGTACAACAACAAACACGTATGGAGGACACTCTTGAATATGACTTTGAAGAACCAGAATCTGAGAAGTTAGAGAAGGTAAAAGCTGATGAAGAAGCTGCAGCCAAAGCCAAAGCGGATGAAAAAGCTAAGTCTGGAAATGAAGAAGACGTTGAGTATGATAAGTTTCTTCTAGATAGTCCTGCACGATCAAAGGAAGAAACCTCTGAGCCACCAAAGGACCCGGAGTCTCCTCACATCTCTTCGTCATTAGATTCATCTTCTCACTCTTCACCACCACCATCAAAGAAATCAACCAAATCATCATCCAAATCAGTAAAGAAGCCAACTCCATCTTGGATCTCTTAATCAAAGAATCGAATCGTTAAAGCTGTAAAATGAGTCAGAAAGAAATATATTCTCTACAGAAAGTTGAATTTGCTTGCTGACCAAATACATCATCTACATGATGAGCAAGACGAGATGAAAGTTGAAAGGGAGTATGTACAGAAGCTTATGAAGGATGATCTTCAAGGAAGCATGGACGAGATGATAAAAGGATACTCTCACAAGTTCCTAATGGAGGTCGTTCCGAAACTGACAAAGGAGATGTATACCAGACAACTTTATCCGAATCTCTTACATTTAGCCAAGCAAGCCATGAAATAAACTCCAATGAATTTGAGCATCAATCCAGTTGAAACTACAATCTTCTCAGATGATGAATTGGTGAACCGGCTAGTAGCCCAAATGTCGAAACGCTCTGCAACGTTTGCCTCCCACGAAGCTAAGTTGTTTGAAGCATTGCTGGAATACCAACTCAAGTCATCATTCAGAGAAGAAGCTGTAAGGCCTAAACGTTCAAGAGATGACGAAGACAAAGATCAAGATAAGGATAAGGAGCCCAAACGCACAAAGAAGTCTGGTGAATCATCTTTCATTCAGTACTCAATGCAGCCTCCACCACAAAGGACTCCTGCTCAACAAAGATCCCCTCCTCCCTCTTCTGCATATAAACCTCAGGATTTTGAGACACCACCCCAGACTCAGAAAACCGGTGACCACTTTGAGTATACGGAGGGTGACGATGAGGAATACCATGAGCCCCAACAACAACCCGCCTCTCCCGACAAAGTACAGAAACCAGAACCCTCATCTAGGCCTAAGACTAAGAAGAAGAAGCGCCAAGGTGGCGTCCTATCATGGCTAGATGACGATAACCATGAGGAATTTGGTGGTTTTTACACTTGTTAATTCCACTCCCTACACTCAAGGTCAAGATCCGGTAGACGGTAATACATTGGAGCATGCTAAGATATTGCAAGATAAATTCGAGTAAAGAAGATGACGAAATCGAGTTGCGGCTAATCAAGAATGAAGCTTTTCGAATGTTAAAAGATAGCTCGAAAGTGCCATCGAGTCGAATATCACCTTGAAAACATTGCTCGAGCTATGTCTAATAACATGGATTGGCTCAACCTAGAAGCAAACATCGACTTTATTAAGCGGGACAACCCTCCATATTACACCGACTGGTCTAAACCACTACCAACAATCGGCCAACCAAATGAGCCTAGAATTCCATTCCGATATTTCTTCAACAAAGACCTGGAATTTCTTCTACACGGTGGCGATGGTTCAAGGAAATACGCTACATCTTTGACACTTCTATTCCCGGCAGCAATTTACTCGAACTGCATAGCCATCGAGGAAAGATCTAACCACTTGTTCTCCAACCAAGTGGAAGAGTACAACCGAGATGCAATGTATGGGATTCACCATTGGCCGGAACGCCGAAGAATCTACTACCGAAGTTGCCAGGTTCAGAAATCTCAACATGAAGTGTTCAGTCCTAAAAGTATCGTTTCCATCAAACACGTTGATCTTTCGTCCAAATGGGACTACACTTTTCTCAAGAAGATTGTGGTCAAAAGGCAAGAAGAAAGGGATTATGAATTTTCTGAAGCTGACTTTGAGAATTTGTCTATCAACGAATTTGAAGACATGTACCTTGCCAAAGTACAGGGTCGCATGAGACAATTCTCCATTGAAGTACAACGTGAATTCATCAAGTCATTGCTCATCTTCATCGACGCATAGTCATCAAAGAGCGTGTAGAAGACCTCCACTTGCAGAGAATCTTATCGGACCGTGTCAACTTCACTCCACCGCAGCTTTATCTTCCCGACATCAACCAACTCTCAAATATACGCCATCATCGACCAAACCATTCGGTCGTTTACGCAGTGAACTTCAAAGAAATTGCTTAATGGCGTGTAGAGATCTTCACAAGTTTGGGATCACACTTTGAAGATGGTTAGGGACGGATTGGCTTATCGGTTGAAGGATATACATCGAAGATTGGGTCTCTTAGCGATGGAATTCTCGGGATCGAAGGGATGTGAAGAGGATCATCACGATGATTGATGAGCGGTTGTATCGAAGGATCGATTGTAAGATTGGAAAGCTATGTTGGAGGTCGACCAGATTAACATCACCGGCTTTCAACGCCCGATTCACACTCGGCAACATCTCGGACTACACGGTACCCTTGAACGCCTCTTTCATTATAACTTTGGATGTATGATTTATTATGTCTATGGCTTGTGCACGATAACGATGTACAACCCGCACTTGTAAATAAAGGACCACGTGGTACGCTTGATTGCCACAATCCTTATAAAAGGAGCGAAAGCTTCTTACTTTGAGTAAAACCTATCAAACCTTTCACTTTTCAAGGTTTTGCTCAAAGAACAAGTACTTCCCTTATGATTTTCAAAACCTCAACCGTTTATAACACTAGTTGAGGGGGAGTATTTGAATTAAAACTTTGTTCACAAATTGTTCACAGTGGTCATCTTCCCACAAAACTCAAAATGGTCTTATTCTCAACATTTCTTCAAAAATAACACTTATATGTCATTTTTGAGGGGGAGAAAAATACGTGATAAGAAATATGTTGTGTTTTACTATATGAACTCTCGTGTGAAAAGACTTTAACCCATACATTGACGAGATCTTAACTGTTAGTAACTCGAAAAGACTTGTCCGGGACGGGTAATAATTTCAAGCTAGTTCGCTAGTGATGTAAACGTGTCTCGCAAAGGACTTGTCCGAGTAGAATGTACCATTCGAGAAACTCTTGGTAGACATGAACCTTGACGGGTTTGACAACCTTTCGGGGTTGTCCACACCTTCAAGATAGTTATTAGAGCTAGTTGTCACCTAAAAGCTGACAATGCAACTCTTTAACTATGCCACGTAACCGTGTCTCGCGGAGGAATGTCTATCTTGAGTCGATTAATTCAAAAGTCAGCGCTCTTCCCTCACGGTCTGATTTCCGTCAAAACTCTAAAGCACATGTGTAGGGGAGTATTTGCTAAAAGATAAAACTCTCACGATGGTTCAAACATGTTTTCATTTACAAACCCTTTGAGAGATTTTCTTGAAAATGGTTTTATGGCAATGGGTTATAAGGTGATTAAGGTTAGGAATAACCATCCTATGATCCGCCAGAGCGGAGGAATCTACCCTAGGACACTACCAATAGTTAGAATTTAGAAGTCCTTAGGTATGATTATAAAAGGAGAAAATAAGAATCGGAGAAAGAAGGAGTTGAAGAATTAAAAGAAATGCAAAGAAAAGGGTGAAAAGAAATAGCCCTACAGATTATTCAACTTAGAGCGGACACGGGTTCAATTCATATACTCTTGGTTGTCACTAGATGACACCGGTATTAAAGATTAAAAGTCGTCATGGACCCGTGGACGCAAGCACTAAACCTTCTTAGCCACTCAAGTTTCTCTCAGCGAGCTTGTTTCATTCTCACAGGAACCCTACGTAAACTATCCGCTTTCTCTTAGAGATTGTTGGTATTGAAGAAGGAGACCTCTCCCTAGTCTCCGATCGGGAAAACCAAAATGCACTATTGAGTCTAGAGCTACGAGATTCATCAAAAGATCTCTTAGGTACACTTGACATTTCATCACTTGATGCTCAACAATAAGATCATCGGTGGTACGTTATCGAGTCCTTCACGGATCTTATCAACTGTCGAGAACATTTATGAGAGGTTCACATCCGCGATCCTCGGTGATTGAATGGAAACTCTGCCGTGGTCAACATCAAACGACCACGGCGGCAGTCGCTTCGATAACTCCCGTGGATTACGCTTAGTGGTCTCAAGCGGTCTGATCGTGAGTGATGCTTTGGTGTACCTCGACTCATCCGAACCGTAGATGTATTTGATACATCGCGTTATCTCACTTGTGGGACTCCGGTTCGAGAACGGCTGTGTGAGAATTAGAGTTGTGTTTTCACACTATGTCATAACACTCTCGAGTTCAAACTTGTAAGTGCGGAATCCGCTTATTACTAACCGTTTTCATGTTTTATTCTTATGGAAGCTCGGAGCGAAATAATCGTGAAAATTCTTCGCATGCTCATACCAACATCATCACTAATGGAAGTTCTATCTAAAAGCAACACAAAGTCGAATGATTCTTCGTCAAACCAAAGAATCTACAAAGTTAAAGACTTAAAGAACTTCATCGATCTCGAAATCCAACGTCAAAGAGCGTATGAGCGTGTTGAAGAATGACGCAGACACTTTGAGCAAATGAAGCGGACTGAGGCGAGACTTGATGCGCATAACTACAACATACTATCACTACTATCACAAAGAACAATGATCAATGAACAAAGACAAGATGACGTCAAAGCAGAACTGTTCAAAGAAGACAATTTCTCTACACTGGAGAGATTGTTCGAATCAAGGCAAATCTTCTCACAAGAAAGAAGAATGTCAGTAGACGTCAAAGCTACTATTACATCTGCACTTTCACCATTTACATTCATTCATCACTAACGCTTAGGGGGAGATTGTTGGAATCACTCCTAAACGTTAATCAAGTGTTAGTGATTCACATGTAATAGTTAGTTTAATTATGGCCTTTATGTTTGTTATTAGCCTTAGGCTTATGTAGAAGGCCCATAAGCCTAGGCCTAGCCCAATAAGGAAAAGGATGGGAACTAGGAGTGTTGCCCTAGCTTCCCTCCTATAAATACTCTTGTATAACCCTCACTTGAGGGTTGGTTGTTCAATTCATTTCCTTTCACACATATCCTACGCATAACCGTATAAGTATATCGTGTGTGTGTGTTTGGTTTATTGTTCAATCGCCTTTATCTCTTTCTATTAAGCTTGTGTTGTAAATCTAGTGACCTAACAGGGTCAACCCACCGGGTTTGAAGCGTCTTGGGTCAACCCGATTTTCGATATGTATTAATAGTTTTCTTTTGAAATATATGTTTTCAACGTTTTCTTTTTTAGTTTCAACTTTTCACTTTTTAATTTTTGGTTTTTCCTTTATATAGAGTATAGCAGGTGACGATTAACCGGAGAAAAAGATCTCGATGAGACTTGATTCACCAGTTTGTATGGGTTCAATGGGTCCTCTCTGGTTCGTTTACGGATGGATTTTATAGGTTATCTGAATCGGTGGCGACACCGGTTCCCGGTTGAACCCGTTGGTCCGGTCCGATTTTCAAAACTATATGTACCATCAACTTGTTAGCTTGTATGAAGCTTTGTGTTTTTATTAATTTGTAAAATATGTATAATAACATGTACTTTCATTTTAGGGTGTTTTTAAAATAACATTAATTAGTGTGTTTAATTTTTTTATATTTTGGATTATGTTATAGCTTGTTTAAATTGTACATTGTGAAAATTTTATTGCACTTTTTAGTAAAGGCTGTTTTAATTGGTTGTTTTTAATTTGGTAAATATGTTTTTAATTGATTGTATAATGTGAATAAATTATTGTACTTTTAAATAATATGGTGTTTTAATAAGAGTATTAATTACATCGTACATTTCTCTCACCTTTGACTTTCAACATTTCACTTTTCAAGGTTTGACCGTTTTTCTTTTATATGTAGTATAGTAATAACTAGTGGTGAGCATTGGGATTCTTCGATAGAAACTCAATTTCAAACTTCGCACGCAACAAGTTTGAGGCTGCCTCACGCGCATAGCTGAGTTGGTTTAAGAGGAACGAAGTTTGCAAGAAAACGATCACTTCTCCTAAATTGAACGCTCTCCTAAGCATGTGACTAAGTTAGCAGCTTTCCAAAGTGGGCGGACACTCTCCAGATCAAGTCACTACTCTCCTGATCAAGTCATCGAGTTTGCAGCTTCTCAAAACGGGTGGACTCTCTCCTAATCATGTCACCAAGTCACTACAATAGCAGTTGAACAATGCATTCTAACATAATATCCTTGGTGTATGGCGTGTGAGCTAGTTAACGACGTTGGTTATCAACATTGTTATGCAAGGAAACTGATACGCCTGGAACTTCGCCATGGGCTAGGATATCTATCATGTGTTTTATGTTTGGGTTGTTTTAGGATTTGTGTTTATGTTTATCAGGAATAAGTGTTTAGGCCCAAGCCCGACTTGCGGGTTTAGGGTATCTAGGGTTTCGTCATGTCTATTTAAGCAATTGCAATCAACGCGATCATATAAGTTTTTAGTCAATAATATTCTAGTCCTCCAATTTTCTTCTTAAGGACAGCGCCCACTTGAAGTGGTGCCTTATCTCGATATTATCCGCAAGGGTCGTATCAATTGGTGCTTTCATTGAGATTCCTCGTTGAGAGGGCTACCAAATTAGGGTTCCAATTATTAAAAAAAAGTTACTGTTCATCCATGTACTGTTCATCCGGATTGTTCACTGTTCATCCCGGAGTACTATTCATTGGTACTCTTCATCGATCACTATTCACGATTTATTGTTCTTGGCATCGGGTAGCAGCAATCGGGACACACTATCTAAGCTATCGCAAATGGGAACGGTGGCCGAATATCAGAGTGAGTTTGAGATACTTATAAATCGAGTAACGGGTCTCTGAAAACTTACTCAAATCGTTTTATATCTTTGGACTTAAACCGGATCTACAATGTGCACTCTTAAGGTCAAACCCACAACTTTAGGCGAAACTTTTTCATTAGCTCGTGCAATGGAAGCACGCTTCACGGACCTACAACTTTGAGAATTGTTGTGGTCGAATCCTACAACTTTGGTAGAAGCCTTATCCTTAGCCCGCATAACATAAGCACGTTGGGAGGATCAGGGGTCAACCACAACACCAAATATGGCAGCTACTACCATCGGTGGGACACAAACCCTAAAGGCGACACCTACTCGTTTTGTCTCGCCACGTCAGGAAAACCCTAAGCCACATTTGTTATTGCTCATGGCCGACAAGGAGGATGATGGGGAGTTGACTACGGAGGCAGGTGTGGAGGATGCCATGGAAAGTGAAGATATCTCGATCCTTAATTCTTTAGTCAGGTACAACAGCCCTCGTTCGCTTCAATTATGGGGTACGTTCGGAATGGGTGAGGTCTATATCCTTATCGATAATGGTTGTCCGCCAAATATTGTTCAGCCCGGAGTAGTCGAACGCATGCAGTTGCCGATCACAAATATGAAACCTTTTAAGATGTACATTGGCAGTGGTGAAACACAAAGAACAAAACTACAAGTCTAAGTTTGGGATCCCGGAATTAAGAGTGCTTTCGAGACAACACCTTGAGGGCAAGGAGGTTTGAAGGAGTGAGGAATGAGACGCCTGGAACTTCGTCATGGGCTAGGATATCTATCATGTGTTTTATGTTTGGATCGTTTTAGGATTTGTGTTTATGTTTATCAGGAATAAGTGTTTGGGCCCAAGCCCGGTTTGTGGGTTTAGGGTATCTAGGGTTTTGTTATATCTATTTAAGCAATTGCAATCAATATAATCATATAAGTTTTCAGTAAATAATATTTTAGTTCTCCAATCTTCTTTTTAAGGAGTCAGCGCCCGCTTGAGTGGTGCCTTATCTCGATACTATCCGCAAGGGTCGTATCAGAAACATCTATGATAATCGTTGTAAATAGTCTTGAGATTTTGTAGGAATTCTAAATGAATATCTATGCAGGACGGTATATAAGTTGCCGTTTAAAGTTGCAACAAAAAAGACAAACGTATAATATAACGAATGTAGCGAAATGTCGTGGTCATTGGTCCCAGTATTTCGGTTCTTTAATGTCCTCACTAAAAAAACATACGCGTATATCCTGTAGCATAACTTTGATTGCATATGTTTCCTTATAAGTATTTGTAGTACTTAATTAGTATTATGTTTGACTTTCAGATGGCTAAGCTTTTGTTGATGATGGATTAGTTATTGTCCATATCTTTATGTCTTGTCATACAAGTGTTGGCAACAAGCTTATAACAAGTAGTGGTCGATCAGTTTAATATTCGGTTGAGCACGAAAGAGTTATATGGAGATGGAGGGGCTAGTTTATTCAGATTTCTATAGAAACATGAGTGAGGAAATATTCATAAGAACGTTGATGGAAAGTTCAGTTGGAGTACCAATTCCAACCATGGAGATGCGCGGGTTTAAGAATCCTTCTACTAGTTTTCGTGCAGATAGTGAGGAGCTCTTCAAAAACTGGCTCACAACGGGAGAAGTAAGATGTACTAATTTATAGCGTTCATAGTCTAACATCTGGCATGCCAAACTGCTTTAAAACAATTTCACCCAAAAATAATCGATAAGCACTTTGGCTAATAGTCTTATAGACTCAAAACTGCTTATCTAATGTATCAAACTCAAATAAGCACATAAGCAGTGTTTGGGAGTGCTTATTTCATACTGCTAAACTGCAGATATACATTTAATTAAGCAATCCCAGACACCCTCTTACGTCATAGTTTTTCTTTGTCATAGTTTGCCATCGTAATTTTATTTAATCTCTATTAGTGCTATCATGTAGCTTCACTAATGTCATTATCTTCTTCTTATGTACTAACCCGCGATTTTGGTTCCTAGAATCAAGGCCATGATTCCATGAGCTTAGTTCATAATCGTCCTCAACAACTATCAAGGTCAATTGATACTCCTCCCTGCCTCATGTTGAATCAAATACAACCAACATATCATAACAGGTAACAATTTTTAAAGCTTAACATGTTACTTACTATATCGCCACGCTACTTAATACAGGATGCTTGCTGACCAAGTTAGTTTACCTAGTTACCAAAGCTCTTCGGAAGTTGGTGAATTATGTGGTACACATGAACATTCAATCAGGTAGTTATGACCCAGTTGTAATTTAGATAGTTTGGTGTTTGTTTTTGTAATGCCGGCTTGATAAATCATACTTTTTCTTATCTGTCATTAGGATTGCAGAAGAAAGGGGGTTGCAAGCTAGCAATTTGCATTTGGCTAAGGTTTGTTAATATAAGACTGTACAAATATATCGATTAGCGGTTCTTTGGGTGGTCTAAACTTTCAATTATGGACGCAGGCATGGTTTAACAGTTCCCAACCGATGACCAGAAGTCGTTCATCTGAATTAAGGTAATATAGCTCTAAGAATCATGTACAGAACTAGAGATGGCAAATTTCGACTTCGTTACATACAAATGGATCGATACCGGTTACATTTGATGTCTGATAGATCCAACTAATATAAAGGAAAAAAGGTTCAAATTCGGACAAACCCAACCCGACCCGTATCGGCTTGTACTAATATAACCCGTCTTGACCCGTTACACAACTCATTTGACCCGTCAATATTGTCACGTCTAGAATCATGTAAATAACATCTAAGACTTACTTCCCACGGCCTCTACCTTTAATTAATTTATTATTTATATGATGTTTACAGGAGGAAGTATGTTACAATGCAGAACTCACAGACATTAATTGGTATAGAAGCAATGCATACCGGATCAACCTTTTCAATCAACCAATCGAAACAAGAGTTTGATATCCCAAATCAGTCTACTGATTTCATATCCACATCAAATTCATTATCATCTACTAATAACGACCCCCACACTAATAACATTTCTTCTGTTGTGAGCATTCTAAAGGATACATTAGAACGCAAGAAACACGTAAATAACATTGAGAACTACTATTCAAATTCCAACCAAGAGCATGGACTTCATATTGATGATCCTGTTTTATTACAAGGACTTCAAGGAGCTATGGATGCTGACATGGAGGGTTGTGTTGTCCCCGCAAATTTAATGCGGATGAATGTTGTGTCTCGAGAAGGTTCACAAAGCGAATCTTCAGCTGCAGCGCCTGTGTTTTCAACTGGTCTTCATGTCTCCAACACACAAAGCAACTCGGGTCAATCACCAAATGTTTGTGGAAGTCCAAAGAAGCTTGTTGTATATGGAAAGTGTAGAGAAAACAGAAGTGTAGCTAAAGGTACAGGTAAAGTTGATGTCAACTCTTTAGGTTTTTGGCCTTAAAGGACCGATGTAGCTATTCAAGTACTCCTTGTTTATGCAACACTTGTTTCTTTTTTTTCTTACAATATCTAATTAATAAGAAATACACCTTATTTAACATAGTTTGTTATAACTATCTGAAGAAATTGATATTATGTAACCATTTATAATTATCTTATTGAATGCAGGAGACAGAGGAGATCCCACGAAGAAGCGCAGGGTGGAAAGGTCAAAAAGGTAAGTACCGCCAATTTCCACCTTTGGGCAGTACCTGATCTCCTTTTCGATATCCTTTATGAAAGTATTCCTTATAAGTCATGTATTGACAGAAGATTCAGGCTTTCGTTTCACTAATGTATGGTAATGTAGAATGGCAGAAGCAAAGAAAAAAACTCAGCCTCCAGCAACTTCATCAGACATACAGTCCATTTTGAATCGTTGTGAAATTCTCGAAAAGGAAGTGCGGTCACTCAAACTTAACCTAGCTTTCATGAACAGGTACAAAGGCACATTATATCACCGTATGCATACATGTTGAACTATCTACAAGCATATACAAGTGACACTTCTTAAGTAGCTATTATGTACTAATCATTTCAGGAAGGATTCAGAACAGACTAAGCAGATTGAAGAGCTCCAACAGCAGAACGAGGATATGGGAGATGAAAAGGAGCGTCTTTTAGAAGAGATCGAGAGGATCTTGTCTCGACAAAATAAACTGTGATCAAGCAATCATTGTGTCTTTCCAACTGTCATATGCCCCGGACAAATTAGGTGCAACTTAACGATTAAATTTCTTTGACATAATTAAAAGTAGAGCAGAAACTAAAGGCGCTCATGCAGATTTTGGTTTACCATACAAAACACCATCCTTCTAGTTACTACAACAACAATACCTAATCCTGCCTAAAGCGAGGCATGGCACAGGTGGGACGTAGACAATCATACCTCTATGACAATTGTGTTTTCTTTTTTCATTTGTGTTCTCAACATGTAATGTGGATGTGACTTGCCAATGAATCATGTCTGCAAATGACAGGATTGTAACCGAACTTGAATTTTACTAAGATCAGAATTTTAACTTTTGTCCATTCAATCATCAAATTAAAACAAGATCAACTCATATGTGGGACATTCTAAGAATGGTTTACGTTTGCAAATTAGTTGATTAAACAATCAAACATAGCCCCACACCATAAGCAATAGCATGATGCTATGCCTTATGATCGTAGGCAACAAACCCCACGCCTAGAGCAATATAGCATGATGATACGGCTTATGATCATGCGCGACACTTGGTCAAAGGATCCTACACTCAAGGTGTAGCTCCAGGCCCTAAACTTCATGTCTTAGAAGGCGTAATGCTATGCCACAAGGGCACTGGCTACCCTTAGTTGGTCACACATTACGCTCCCAAAAGCATAGCCTAATGCTTAGTGCCCAACAATTTGTACATATCTTTCTGGTCTATTAGGCTCGATGCATATATAGACACTATTTGTATAGGTAACTAATCAATGTAAAATTGTAAACAAACCTACACCTTATTTTAAACCATGTATAATTATCATAATCAACCATACTGGTTCTACTTCTGTACAACAGACACCTGATTCTTCTGTGTTGATCCACAAAATATTGCACTTAAATTTACATTTTAAAATGTGGAAAAAACTAACACTTCTACAAAAAAGACAAGTGTTGCATATACCTTTTCTATGTATGAGCACGGATGATATCCAAGAGACCGAGCTTTTCCGAATACTGCATCGCTAACCAACAGACAATAGAAAAATATGCTACAAGGAAACAGGCTCGCCTCAAACGATTTAGATGGATAGCTTTGAATTGCATCCCCAACCGAGATTTCAGCAGATATAGCATTCTACCCAACGCAATTGTGAGTAACGAAGTCATAAAACCACTAATAGCTCCAGCTATGGCTTCCCATCTCACGTACCTGCCTTTTCCTCGACCAGTTTGAGAAAACCAAGACATTAACATCTCACTTGACCTACAAAATCAGGGGGAAAAAATAGGTGTTAAGTGTTTGTTTGTCTAAATTGATTTCCTCTATTCTCCATTCCGTGTTTTGTGGGTTTCATAATATCCAATGGGACCCACAATCATGTCTCAAACTCTAGTCGCATCGCATAAACAGGATCCACAAAATGAAAATATCAGATGCAATGCCCCACACACAAAGGTGAAAGAGCCAGCCAGGGATTCATGCAAAAGCACAAGGATTTATATTCTGGATTACTTAACACGTCCAGGTTTCCCTTATTACCCTTAATTATTATTATCATCTAAGGTTTCCAAATCATTAGGTAAGGGTAAAATAGGCAGTTGACTACTGAAAAACCACATTAGAAGCACATATCTTAACTTGCGTGTTTTGTGGAAAGATATTATAGGACAGACAGAGTAAATATCAAATCAAAGATCGTGTATAAGAGAATATATAAGTAACTAATCAACTCACAGGATAAGATAGCGCTTAAGCATCTCTGTCATAGAAGGGTGGTCAGCTTGGCAATTAAAGAACTCATCATAATATAAGTTAAGTTTGGAAACGCCCAATGTATACCAGCAATCATAAGTTTCATTCACCTATGTAAAAAAAAGCAGAAAATGGAGATAAGAACAATTGTTGTCCACGACACAACAAAAATAAGTCAATAACATTACCTATATATTCTTAGCATATGGTAACATTCTGTACAAACTTATAATAGAATGAGTTTCAATGTTCACAAATCATGTGAGATAACAAGTCACCAAGAAATAATACCTTGAATTTATCTTTAGCCAGCCAGGCACCATTAAAAGTGGGTCTACAATCAGGCGGGAGGGCCTCATTAGGAGCTTCGGCATATGCCATATGAGGATGACCAGAGTGGTCTGTATATTCAACCTGAGTAGAAGCAAAGCAAATACAGATAAGACAGTGGATCACTCAGTGGATTCTTAAATGCAATGCAGTCATGAACATCTACCAATATCTAGCAGTAGAGTTGAGAATATAAGCGGGCGGGCAGGCCGGTTGGGTAATGGGTCAAAAAGATCTGATTTGAAACTGGTCACTGTTTCAGTATAGTACGAAACGGGCCAGATCTGATTGGCACATGACCCAAAACACTTTTTGGTCCACTTTCAGAGTGTTTAATAAACACTTATAAATTATGTTACAAAACAACATCATTACAATAATATGATAATTTTTCGAATAACACAATTGAGGAGATTGTATGCATTATGAATATACTCGCGCAGACTTTCAAGTCATTCTACTAATTGACCCGTTTCCCTTTTAGCTAACTTTTTTAACCTAAGTGAGATAGATAACAACCAAGATCGACCCACTTGTTCTTTAACGGTTGATTGCCACATGTATCCAGAAGCAAGATGATAATGATATTTAAAGGTTGATTACATTAAAGTATTCATTTTCATACAGATACAATCTATGTTTATAAGACATGTAGACTGCAAACACTAAAGACCAGGAACGAAGCTAGGCACTGTTTTGCAATATGGAAACTGCAAACTAACAGCATGTGAACTCCATAGTTCTTAGCACTATAATTCTATCATATAGAAGAGCTTGAGGTGTATACCTCAAATACAGAAGCCCAATAATAATCATAGCGGCATCTGAATTTCTTCTTTTCAGATGGGTAAAATACATGCTTCGCTTTATAATTTAGCAGTCCAAGTTCACAGACTTTTGCTGACCTGAGATCTACACCTGCAGGACATAGAAGAACCATCATATAATCGTAGCTTCCATTTTTGTAATCATACAAGTTATCACAATATCTAAACTTGATATAATCATATCTAGATTATACAGTAAGCATGTGAGAGTAATAAATTTAGCTAACGGTCAATATTGATTCATATGCAACTTTGAACATAGGAGCTCGATCCATCTAACAGCAAGAGTAAAAGTGTCAATGCTTCTATAATTGAGGTAATGGCAATACCATCCCAGGGACCCAAAAAATCATAATATTCAGCCTTGACTTGCCGGACAGGACATGCCCCCTGCCTGCTACCATGGATGGCATGGGAAGCCAACACACACGATCTACAAGGCCATATCCCATTAGCTAAAATGGTGACTCTCGGATATGATTACCTATAAGTACCACTCAGATCCGACCACCACAACTAGTCATTCCTAACAGAAAACTCACATTATCCTCTAAACTCACTATCCTCAACTGATCCACGTCCTGAGACCTTTCTAACAATCCTTCTACCACCCACCATGGTTTCGACCATCATTACAAGGTAGCACATTATACAAACAACTAAGAAAGCTTCAATTTCCACTTAACAAACAATCTAACACAAATTAGGCCAACATGACTACACTATAACGATCATTCCACCGCACAGTGATTTCAACCATCACCACAACGCAACACGTAATACACACATAAACTTCACCAAACAATTATACACAACCCTAGAAAACATTTCATTCTACTTTACAAAGTAACTCAAATTAGATCAGCCTAACTAACACATAACACACATACTGTCTATGTCACATACACACTTCACCGTCATATCTAAATATCTAATTCATCTTCAAAGATGGCTATTAAGTCCTAACACAGACATCCTAGGAATCATTCAATTCCACTATGCAAACAATCTAACATAATCAGATCAACCTGAATAGAATGGCCAATTATCAACATTTTGTGTATAGGTCAACCTAACTAGCAGCGAGTTTTCACCGTAGCTTTTAGCTTTAGCGTATGTAATACAATGCTTGTTTAGCAGCAAAGGTTTTATCCTTTTGTTTTTGTTCAAAAGCTCGTATTTAAAACACTAATAAAAGAAGCGTTTAGTGTTTAGCAATACGTCATTTTACACTTTATAATCACTGCTACAACAAACAAGCTACTCATAAGTCCTACTACTTGTTTTATAGAAGCGTTTGGTAACATAGCCGTATCGTTAATTATAAAATTTAAAACAACATAAAAGCTAAACACTAAACGGAAACTCAAAAGCTAAACGCTCATTCCAAACAGTTCTACTCAATAAATAATCTAACGTCTAACTTGACCAGGAAGCCTTATATCAAACGCATCACAGAAAGCCATTTGTTCGGGAGTTAGATCTTCGCATTCATAATCATCATAAGGCTTACCTAATTAGCTACACGTTTAGGGGGCGTTTGTTTCGGCTTATGTATCATAAGCTCACTTTTTGTGGCTTATTTTGAAACTTGTCGGCTTATATAAGTTTATTATGTCATAATAAGTATTAGGTAACGCAGTTGTAGCTGTAATTATAAAGTGTAAAACTATATTAAAAAAAAAACTTACTACTAGAAACTATTTTGCAAGTGGAATCAACAGAAATAGGATACGAACTCGATACGTTACCGATAAACACCGCAAACACAACAACACTAAACAAAACCAAAATCAAAAAAATCAAAGGGAATAAAAAAGCGATAAAGCAACGTATGAGTATATATAACAATGAGATTCTTTTTACTGGATGTGAATTATTAGTGTTTGGGGGATTTGAATTCATGGTGAGGGGGTGTTTGGATCACCGGAATAAGAGGGTTCCGGTGATCAGAGGAGGGGTATGGGGGTGTTTGGGTTGTGAAATGATGTGGATGTTGTTTTTGTTGTTCATTTTGGACTTTTTTTTTTTATATAGTTTTATATTATGGGATTTGTATTATTGATGATGATTTAAGGGGTGTTTGTATTCTTATCGAAAATAGACATATGTGTTTGAAAGCGGATAATCAAATAATCATTGCTTCAAACGTGATTCGAAATTTAGTGTTTGGGTTTGATTATCTTGTTTGATATTACGAATAATCGATAATCGGTTTTATAGTGTTTGGCGAATCAGTTATTAAATAACATAGTCCGAAAATTACAAAAATAGACATTATCATTAGTGAACTATATTAAATGAACTACATTAAATGAGGGTGTATAAGTAATTTGCAATAAAACCATATCTGCGTTTTGAAAAAGTAAGTCACTACTTACTTTTGGAAAACCACATTTTGAGAGCCTGGAATAGTGGATAATCACTTTTTGCCTTTTGTCATCCAAACACTCTTTACTACATTATCACGTTTTGCAAACGTGATAAGCTATTAATCTGTCCCACAACGCAATGGCAAACACCCCCTAGATAAGTTAATTGGATAGGATAACATATAGACATTTTTAGCTAGACTGAAACTACTCAAACAACCATAGAAATGGTTTTTAGTTAAGCTATACTAAAACTACCATAAAAGTGGTTTAAACTTACGCTAACCTACATTTGTTTTTTCAGTGTTTTATGTTTGATTTGTAAGAGAAGATGTGGATCTAAAGTATTTAAGATATAAAAAGTGATAGTCGAACAAAAAATAATGGCAAAAATGCATATATATCCCTCTCAAAGTAAATAATTGCATATATATATCCTTTGTTCAAGTTTTTTATGCACATTTTACAATGGTTTTTATGCATGTTTTGGATATATACGCATTTTGATTTTCTAAGGATATATACTAAAAGTTCTAAAATAATTTACAAAATAGAAGAAAAATAAATCATTTTTGTCTCTTATGTCCAAAGATAAACAAACACATTTCTTCCGTTTCTTCTTTTCGCTTGCACACACACTTCTTTCATTTATTTTCACGCCTACAGACATAAGAGGAAAAAACAACCGCACTTCTTTGATTTCGTCTTCCCGTGTACTCACAAAAGGTTGTGGTTTCTAATTTTAATAGATAGGTTCTCAGTATCACACAACTTGTTCATCTTATCATTTATATTTGTTTCAAAAGAAATGTTAACTTTTCTGTATGGATAGTAATTACAATCATTTTTTTTTCTTCTCTTATGATCAAAACTTGCATTAATCGCTCATTTATACTTTTATAATAATTGTAAAAGTAAAAATGATTTCTTATCAATCAAAACGCGCATTAATTCTACATATCATAATTTATGCATTTTTCGTTTTTAGACCACCCCTTTTCGGAACAAGTGAAGAGAGTATGTGGTAGCTAGAAAAGAGTTTGAAAGTTGTCATGTGATACCTTATTATGTCACGTATATTGAAGTAAGTCAAATCTATCTTCTCATGTGATTTGAACGGGAGAAACCTAGTCCTTTTATAAATTCAATTATGCTAAAACAATACATAGTAAGTTATTAATTAAATATTAAAAAAAAAAGGACTGATATAAGAAAAATATTTACCGTGTCAGCTAAAAGAACATGATTGTTAATGAGGTCAAATGTTTTAATATTCACTTTAGTCAAGAAACTCGTGTTTTCTACATTTGGTTACATGTTTTTTTTTTTAACTCAAATGTTGCAACACTTTTAGTGGTCAAGAACTCGTGTTTTCATATGTCGCATAAAGGGAAACCTACACATTATTAATTGTATTTCGACAATGCGTGACCCAAAAGCAAAATATCATTTCATTGAGCTCGTTCAAAAAGTTATTTTTAGTGCTCAAATAATCACTAGATATGAGTAGTGAGCTTTGGTGGCCATAGAATGACGTAAAATGTCATAATATCGTCCATACCCAATGGATACCTTCTTTTTTTTTTCTTTAGTAAATCTTAGAAACTTCAAAATTAAAACAGTCAAAAATCAAACTCTTGAAGCTCAAGCGATTGAACTTGATATAGGCCTTTTTTTCTTTTGAACGAAGCTTTGATATAGTGCAACTTAACAGAGGGTAACCCAATGAAAATCGGCCCAGTTATGAGGCCCAAAGTGTGGGCTTGTCGATTAATAATTTTATTAGTTGGTCCAATAGTTCATGTTACATATCACAATGAGTCAATGACAACAACAATAATTAGGTGTCCAGAATTCGAGTTTCACACACAACAACCGAAAACTAAAACTGTTTTAAATCATAAAAATCGAACCAAATTTGTAACCGTATCGAATTTGTTGAAACTGAACCGAATCAAATTAAATACTTGGTTTTCGGTTCGGTTATTGTTTTGGCAAAATGAAAATGAACTGATCCTGAAAAACTGAATTCACATAAATATATATATTTTTATATATTTATATTGAAAAAAAAACTTACAAATATAATTATAATTGTGTATTCGGGTTATTCGGCTTTCAGTTGTTGGTTCAGCTTAATCCAATTGAATTCGGTTCAGTTCAGTTTTTGAGTTTACCCAAAAAAAAATATTAACCAAACTAATTGAACCGAATAAACTAAACAACAATTCGATAACGGAACCAATGAACACCTAGCAATAATAATGACATCAGAAGATACAGATAAACCATAATATATGATAAAACCAAAATATAAAAGATAGTTAATATATGATAAAACCAAAACCAATGAGAGATTCTACATGTTAGGTACGACTAATTTCGCTTGAAAATGTCTTACCACTTTATCAAAACACAAGTCTTTAAATAATGTACATGTTAGGTAAGACTAATTTTGTTTGAAAATGTCTTACCACTTTATGAAAACACAAGTCTTTAAATAATGATATAGGTATCTGCGTGTTACGATAGCATATACTTGTGTATTAAAAAATTTCGACGAGCAAATGTATTTATGTTATATATTTTTTGTGAGAATAAACTAGCCGGTAACGTTGCTAAAACTATTCATGGTAATGAATAAACGAAGGTGACTTTATATTTGTAATTGATAATTGGATTATTTGTATTATGACTTTGTAACATTGGTATCAAAATATATTCTATATACTGTAGATTCTGTTACGGATTCAAATTGAAAAACTATCCTAATAGGCCAAGCATGTTTCTCATCGTGGTTCACCTTCATCTTTTTCATGGTCTATATCATGCTGAGTTAAGAGAGATATTGAATGTTAGCTGAAAAAACTAACAATAGTTATAGATAATTTGATATAAAATATTAAATGATACCGTAGTATAGCCATTTTACTACGCCAAATTTTCAACTTTCAAAATTTAGGGTATGTTTGGCGTGATGAAATGTAAATGAAATTTAAGACTTTTATTATAAAGTGAAGTTGAAATTTATATTTTGTATCTTGTTTAAGAATAAATTTGGTGAGAACTTATTATTAAAAATTACTAAAAATGATATAATTAAATGAGTTTTATAGTATATGTTAGATATTTTGTGAGTAATTATGTAATTTATGGTTCATAATACATTAAAGTTTTTAATTTTTATGCAATTAAGTTTTAAAAGCTTTATGATTTCTATGATTCATAATAGAATAATAAACGAGGCTTATTTTATAAAGCATTTATTTTAAACCTGGCCATGTGTCTCATAAACCCGCTGCCAAACACAGCCTTAATCTTTTTTTACATACTAGTCATCAAATAATAGAGCTAATCCATAAGTACGATAACATAGCAGTCACGGGACTACAACTATTATCAAGGGACCCAATTCTAGCTAGTCCACAACCACTACAAAAATGAATAATAAATCGCACATGTAACACGAAATATATTTATGTCATTTTGTTAAAAATGCATAACTTGATATCAATATGTCACAATCGACAATGACTATTGTCAACTACTATTTGTTTTTGTCAAAATCACACTACTTAAACATTTATATGACGATTGTAACATGAGGATGTCTATCCTCCATTTGTCAATAGTAGGTATGTAGAATTCAAAAATGTGGGGGATTTTTATTTTTTTTTCCTTCTTCTGTGTGGTTGTAATTTGTTGGGTAGATGGGGTTTGTTAGGTTGTAAATTATCATGTCAATGAAAATAATTTTGTGCTCATCTATTTTTTTTTTTGAAAGATAGCTTTATTAACAGAACATAGGCCATAAGCCAATACACAAGAACACAAAACCAACAAACCAAGAACTACAACAGCAACATGAGAAATTAAAATCTAAAAGATGAACCCAACCGATGAATGACCCAGAAGAGAACCCCGCCAACTCGGATCAACTCGACTCTCGATTCGAACATGATGACTCAGTCGTCCTTCCATATAGCTAGAGGAAATGTTCTATAAACCCCATCTTTTGCCAATTTATCAGCATCTGAATTGCATTCCCGATGAACATGAACAATCGAATGACTTGAACAACTTGATAAAAAAATATCTACCTCCTGAAAGTATGATAATAACCTCCATGGTCTCTTGATTGGAGTACGAGCCCATGAAACCGCATTCAAAGAATCACTTTCAATAACGATGTTTACCGAGTTGAACTCCACCTTTTTGTTTAACATCTTGCACGCTTCTTTTATAGCCAACACTTCTGCAACATTAGAATCCATAACACCAACTGGGATAGAAAACAAAGCAACAACAACACCCTCACTATTGCGTAATAAACCACCGATACCCGCCAAACCCGGTTTCCCTTTTGCCGAACCATCTACATTAAACTTTAACGATCCATCATCAGGTGGACACCATTGAACAGGCCTTTCAACCTTACGGACATCACTAAAACCAACTGAAATTGAGAAAATATTCACAAAGAAATCCAATAAAGAATACGAGCACGCCGGAAAGAAAGCTTTAATCCATCCCCCAATCCTAAATTTTACTAGATCTATCATGTGAGACGAAGAGACTTCCTTTTTTGAAAACACTGCCTTATTACGAGCTTCCCATATATTCCACAAAACAGAAAAGAAAGACATAATCCAAACTTCTTTACATTTGATGGCTTTAGCCATATCACTCCACCATCTGAACAAATCGGTTATGCTTGAAATTACCCACCGCAACCCCAACCTCAACTAACGCCCACCAAATACTAAGCGAAATTTTGCAATGAACAAAAGATGATCAATTGACTCCGCATCACATTTGCAAAGAGGACATTCAATAAGGTTCTCTCGAAATTACACCGATTCTTGATAAAGATCTCTAGTTGGCAACTTACCCAACAAAGACTTGCCAACAAAGAAGGCGAGCCTTAAGCGAGCCTTGATTTTCAAATCGATGCGAGAAGAGGATTGCTATGGTAATTCATATTTTCCACTACATAACCAAATGATTTCGGTGAATACTTGCCGACGACTCAAAAGACCAAATCACTTTGTCATCATTCGATGCCACTAACATCATGAATTTAAAAGAGAAGAAAAAGCTTCAAAGCGATCCACCTCCCAATCAAATAGTCTTCTTCTAAATTTAACATCCCATTCCATTGACCGCCCTCCCAAAAGCCAAAGTTGCAAACTGGACCAGATTTGTGAATTGCCAGCGCGAACATCCTCGGAAACGATACTTTTAGAACATGACCTTCCACCCAGTGATCTTCCCAAAATCTTGTTTTGTTCCCTCTCCCGACACAGTGCATCAACCCTTTTCTCGCTACAACACCTGATGACGATTGCAAGTGAACTAGACCAGAGATCCTCTTCCACACCGGAGACACAAAATATTTCCTTGGACTTGAAGGAGATAGACTAGACTCATTGTTTCCATACTTCGCATCAATTAGCTTTTTCGAGTACGCCTCTTTCTCATTTCCATATCGCCATAACCATTTACATAGCAACGCTTCGTTTCTAGTTCAAGATTTCCAACACCAAGGCCCCATTTTGTTTGCTTTTAGTGATCGTGTTCCGATCTATTGTACAAAGCTTCCGTTCACTAGGATCTTTTGCCCAGAAGAAACTTATCCTGATTTTATCTATCTCCTCCACTACACACGCAGGGACCTGAAATAAAGATAAATAGTATAGAGGAAGACTATTAAACACTGAATTTATAAGAACTATTCGACCTGCTTTCGAAATGAATCTAGACTTCCATTTGACTAAACATTCTCTAAGCCTCACAATAACGGGATCCCATACTGCTTTAAAAGCAGGATTAGCTCCGACCGGCAGACCGAGGTATCGAAAAGGAATGGTGCCAACTGAGCAGCCGAGATCGTTACCCCATGAATGAACCAAATTCTCCTCAACACCGACCCCAATCAACGTGCTTTTAGAAAAATTAATTTTTAAACCTGCTGATAGTTGAAAGCATCTTAGAACTCTTTTAACATTCGATAGCGATTCCTTATTAGCATCACAGAAAATCAATGTATCGTCAGCAAACTGAAGGTGAGATACATGAAATGAATGAACTTTACCGACATTGATGCTTTTAAATAAACCTATTTGAACAGCTTTAGAAATTAAGGCATTAAGACCTTTACTAACAATATTGAATAAAAGCGGTGATGGAGGATCGCTTGTCTTAACCCTCTTTTCGGATCAAAGAAGTGCAGGGGAGAGCCGTTGATTAAACAAATACTGGTGAAGATAAGCAAAACCTGATCCATGATCTCCACTTTTGACCAAAATTCATCTCATCCAGTATCCTATCAACAAAGGTCCACTCTACCGTATCGTAAGCCTTCTCGAAATCTATTTTAAAAATCATCCCACCGTTCTTAGAATATTTTAATGAATGTATAACCTCGTTGGCAATCAAAATACAATCCAAAATTTGTCTATTCTTTATAAAAGCAAACTGAGAAGTCCCAACCACCAACTCTATGACCGATTTTAATCTCTCCGCTAATACTTTAGCAAGCACTTTGTACATACTACTAATCAGAGAAATTGGTCTGAAATCAGACAAATCTTGAGGACACAACTTCTTAGGAATGAGCGCAATAAAGGAGCTGTTTAAAGCCTTGGGGAAACAACCCTTAACATGAAATTCTTCAAAGAAACGAATGATGTCCTCCTTAATAACATTCCAATTTTGTTTTAAGATCTTGAAATTCAACCCATCTGGCCCTGGAGCACGATCTTCACCACAACACCAAACTGCTGCCTTTATCTCAAGTTCTGAAAATGGTGATTCAAGTTGAGCAGACTGACATAGAGAAATCGACTTAAAAGCTCCACGTAAAGGTCGGAAAAATGGACCACTACTACTCTGAAAATGTTCTCTAAAGAAGATTGCAGTAGCTCGTTTTGCCTCGTAAGGATCAGAATACACTTCACCTTTGATCGATATAGATTGAAAAGAACTTGACCTCATACGACTATTAAATAACATGTGAAAAAACTTAGAATTACAATCACCGAGTCTAAGCCATTTAGCACGAGACTTCTGATATATATTCATCGCTTCTTTTCTTCTAAGGCACCTGATTGAACATTTTAAAGCAACAAATTCCTTCCACAACTCTTCATTAAGGCTATCATTCTGTGCTCATCTATTGACATTGTAATACTTTAAAGACAATAATTACTACAACAAGAATGAGTAATTTGACATATATATATATATATATATATATATATATATATATATATATATATATATATATATATATATATATATATATATATATATATATTTTTCGCTTAGATAAGAGGGTGTCATATACATTTAACAATGAAGCATAGCTATCGAGAAGTTCGTTAAACAACATGTATTTATGTAACTCAAAATTTCAGAACCAGGTTCATTTAGAAGAAACCATCATTTTTAACAAAAATTTACATTAAAAGAAGAAACGTCTGGCGGGATCCTACCTCATACCATCATACCCCAAGAAGCTTCAGAACCATAACTTGCAAATGCAAGTTAAGGCTTAACATCTGGGTGTTAACCCAAGTTAACCATACCGTCGTGGGTGTTAAAGGTTGGGCGTTACCCATGTAACGTGCGTTATTCCTTTTTATTTTATTTATTTTTTTATTTATTTTTTTTTTCCTAAATGAGGGTTATTTTTGTAAATTGTTGGTGAGTTAAGGTTTAACATTGGGAATGTTATAATTGCGGGTGTTTTTTTGTTGAGTTAATGTGAAATGTTAAAGCTGATGTGACGCAGACGTAACAGGAGATTAAAGTTTAACTCAAGTTATTGTTGCAAATGCTCTAATAATCATTTGAAACCACATATCATGAACTTTAGTTACACAGAAGAATTGAAGTTGATGAACATGTTTTTACACTAGGGCTCGTTAAAGCAAGATTATGTAATTCCATTATATTAAAAAGTTCAAATGTATGAAAAAGATACACATGCATAATAATGGTAAAAAAAGAAGAAGAAGAATTTACAGAAACTTATTTAATGAATAAAACACATTAGTTACCGTTCATCTCCATCCCAATCAACCTTCTGTTTAGGTCCAGTAGGTCCATCCTCACTCGAGAATTCCCTCGGTAAAACGCTAGCCAAGCTCCCGAGCGCCGATGCCACGGTTCTATCCGAACTCTGTAACTTCTCTATCTCTGTTCCAGCTTGATACGTTATCTTTGGTCCCCATTTTCTCGCGTAGTTCACCCATGGTGGCTCGATTACATCACTGATGTACTCGGCAGCCATGATTGAATAGTTTTCTTTTACATCAAAAAGCATGTCACTTTTTGCAGTATCATTTCTGATCCCAATCACACTAGTTCCTTGCGTTACAAGTCCCGGGGTAGGATATGTTGCATGGCCATTTAATGATGCATAAGCCGCGAATTTGTTACTCGCGTCTAAAAACTCTAGGGATGGAGTATCGACCCACATCCCTCCACTATGTTGCGCGAAGTAAACACGATATAAAAGTCCATCAAAATTACTAACCCTTAGGGTCACATGCTCCCAATCGCCTATATGTTCACCAATTCTTCCTAATGGAATATCAACTAGTCCAAATTTAGCATTTGATGGACCATTAAAAGGGTAAAACATCCAAATGGCTAAATCAGTAAATGTGGCACCTAACATTGGTTTTACATGAAGATAAGCCTCACAGCTTTTCAAATCACCTTTTTTGACCCTTTCTCGCTCGGTTTCATCCACCGGGAGGTCAAGCCAATACGTACCATCATTTGAGCCATCTTGAGGAAGGTTTGAGCCAGTGGGATCGACGGGAATAGGGTTTGATTCTTCTCCCGTGTGGTATAATAGGACCCCATTAGAGAAATACCATTTTGTTGAAGTAGGAAAGTAGGTTTCTTTAGGGTGAAAGTAGAATCTTGGAGAGTATTCTTGAATTAACGCGTCGATTTGGGCTAAATTTGGCATTGAAGAAGCTAGATTTTGGAAATTGTTGTTTTTTAAGCAAGAAAGAGATGTTAAGCTTGAAGCATCACCAATTTTCTCAACTATGAATGTACCTATAGACACCCCTTGAGCTTGTCTCCCTCTAACTTTTGGCCTTACTCCGTACACATTCACTTCTTTCGAACTCCATAACAATGTATCCGTCTCTAGTTCTTCCGTTAGATCAACACGCACACATTTGATTTTATCCAATGAGGGTTTCGCGGACGAGGTAGTGATGGTGTACCCTACGGATTTGTAGCCCTCGGGAGGGGTTGGTAACCATATGTAAAATGAACTTTTAGTACTATTCCAAACTAAGGTGTAGTCGACGGGATTGACTAGGGTTCCCCCGGAAACATCTTTTCCGGCGAGAACCCAACCGAAAAGTGGAGTGTCATTTGATTGACAATAGCACCCAAGCATTGAAAAGCCATTGGGGATAGGTGATGGTTCAAAGAATGTGACATCAATATCATTTGATCCAATTTGAGATGTAGACCATATTTTCTTGAAAGATGTTACTTGGCAAACTTCAAGTCCTCCAAGATCAATTATTCCACTCGCAAAACCTTCACCTATGGAATAAATCATAAGATAATTATGCAAAACTTAAATACAAATTCTCAAATATATCAATATAACTACAAGGTTCCTTTTTAGAAATGAAATTCAAATCCACAACCATAAAGTCTATTTAAAGACCTCACTATGAATTGAAATACAATGAAAATGAATTCGTAGTTACGAATCTTATATGACGAGTTTCATGAGTCTTTTTTGGTTGGAAACTTAAAGCATGTGTAAAATCTAGATATATAGTGTGCCAATGACATGAAGAGTAGTAGAGATGAATAATATACCTTGTGGCCAAGAAGGCAATGGAGAAGGAAACTTGAAGCTTGTATCAACAGGAAAAGATTTAGAACCAGAGTTCCCCATTTTTGGGACTATTGATATTGTGAGAAAGAAGCTGATACTATGAGTTCTTGGCCAATCAATAATTGACTATATATAAAGAGGTGTAAATTAAAACACAGACACACATATTATGAAATGTTTTAGTCATGTTATAATATTAGATTATTAGGCCAATATATTCAAACCAAGTACTCCATTTGACAAATCCAGTATTCACATGCATAAACATGTGAAGTATATTAAACTACCCACGCGTTTTTACGGTATCATTAGTTAATAAGTTAAAGGTAAAGTCAAAGTACTTTGTTTACCTTAAAAATTTTCTCATCTGTTTTGGTATGAGTTGTGGTAGTTGGGTAGTATTATATAGCTAGTTTGGACCACCGACGTCCTCATGATCATTAAGAAGGGTTTACCTTCATAAATGTATCATACTTGTACTAAAAAATTACTTGTCTTATAACTGAACTCTTATATTTGTGATAAGATGGTCACTTTTTACAACCTACAGGTTAAACCGGCTAAAAATGATTAAGGGTGCGTTTGGTTTGTAAGCGGGAATCACAATCACTATGTATTTGATAAATGAATGGTATGATATTGATAGAAAAGTATGATTAATGTCGTTTGGTATGTTTTGTGGGGATACGAGAATCACAAGTGGGATGGACTTATCCAACTAATATTCAAGATGGGGCCCACATGAATAAGGAATGAATTAAAAAAGGAGTCTCTCCCCCCAACTATAAGTCTATGGGTATCCATTGATAGTTTCATTCCCCAATTTGCTAACCAAACATTTGCAATGGTTATCATTGATTCATTGTCATTCATTAATTGCGATAGTCGCATACCAAACACACCCCAAGTTTCATTTCTTTTTTGTCCTTTTGAAGATCATGTTACTTAAATTCTTAAACTCTAATCATATCCAAACACCCTATTTTTCTTTTATTCACTTATCCAAATGCCTCTTTTTCAACTTGTAACACCACCAAGCAAACTCCACCCCACATCCCGTATGATACTTGGACTTTTGTTGATACTTGAGTTTGTCGATAAAATAAGTTTCATGTATCATATTAACATGAATCTAAAAGGCCAGCGGCAGATACGAGTGCGTTGCCGCAATAATCGATCGACAAACTCGATCGTAGCCCCTTTCGATCGCCTTTTTGTTAGCTAAGAACGATCGTCCATTTTCTCCCCAACTTGGTCACACTCCGATCGAATACAAATTCGGTTTGTGTGTATTGAATAATTATAAAAGGTATATTTGTGGGGTATGTTTTTGTAGTGTGGAGTCGCCTCTTGGGCACCGTCGCCTAAAGGTCATTGGAGAGAAAGGCGATGGCGGGGAAAATGAGGGGATTTAGTGCTACTTGCGGCACCTAACTTTTGAGTACACATCTCATAGTGGAATAATTGAAGAAGTGTGTGTCTACTGTATGACTTGAACTCTTAAAAGAATTATATGACAGTAAACCATAATAGTAAAATAAACTTACGTTGTTTAACATGTTACGTATGACTTGCAAACATAGGCAAAATAAAAGGGTTTCATTGAATCATGAATCTTTATCGCATAATGTAAATTTTGTTAAAAATCTGGATTTATCCGAAATTACATTTGTTTTATAATTTTACATATGTGTTGTTTAATTAGTCTATTATCTTAAATTTTCTTTGTACATTTATAATTCTTGGTACATCAAGTAGATGTAAAAGTAAATTTGATTGGATCCCTTGGATGAAATGCCCTAGATCCTTAACGTTGTAACTTCTTTAGCTTCTTGCTAGCTTTTTATATTATTTGCCATTTTTGGGACTATTGATATTGTGAGAAAGAAGCTGATACTATGAGTTCTTGGCCAATCAATAATTGACTATATATAAAGAGGTGTAAATTAAAACACAGTCACACATATTATGAAATGTTTTAGTCATGTTATAATATTAGATTATTAGGTCAGTATATTCAAACCAAGTACTCCATTTGACAAATCCAGTATTCACATGCATAAACATGTGAAGTATTAAACTACCCACGCGTTTTTACGGTATCATTAGTTAATAAGTTAAAGTTAAAGTCAAAGTACTTTGTTTACCTTAAAAATTTTCTCATCTGTTTTGGTATGAGTTGTGGTAGTTGGGTAGTATTATATTGCTAGTTAGGACCACCGACGTCCTCATGATCATTAAGATGGGTTTACCTTCGTAAATGTATCATACTTGTACTAAAAAATACTTAGTTAAAGTCAAAGTTCTTAAATCTCAAAATTATAGTCCTTTTTATTTTCTTGCTTTCTTTATAACTTTGATTCCTGGATATTTTGTTTGTGTTATATAATCCTCGATTAATATATATGAATTGATTGGGTTTTAAATGTATTTCGTTTCAGACAATTCTTATCAACTATTGTATAACACAAATAAAATATTTAAAAAAGTTGAAAAGGAAAGACCGAAAAGTCAAACTTAACAATAATTTTGGACGAAAGAAGACTTTTATCACCTGCGGGTTAAAACCGGCTAAAAGTGATAAAAGTTCCATTTCTTTTTTGTCCTTTTGAAGATCATGTTACTTAAGGGTGCGTTTGGTATACGTTAATGGGAATCAAACTATGACTTTCATAGTGATTTCATTTGTTTGGTTCAAGATTTGGTAATCAAACTATCATACCACACCCATAGATCCATTCCATTAGTGGGAGGTACCTTTCATTAGACATTCCAGTGGGCCCCGTTTTTTAATTGTCATCATATAGTCTTTCCACTCACTTTGATAGGGACCACTATTTGATATGCATACCACTAAGTTGTATACCAAACAAAAACAATGGAAATGATACCTTCAATCCCATAACTCCCTCCAATCAAACTAATATCCATAGTGATTCCGGGTAGCATACCAAACGCACCCTTAAAGTCTTAAACTCTAATCATATCCAAACACCCTAATTTTCTTTTATTCACTTATCCAAATGCCTCTTTTTCAACTTGTAACACCACCAGCAAACTCCACCCCACATCCACGTATGATACTTGGACTTTTTGTTGATACTTGGAGTTTGTCGATAAAATAAGTTTCACGTATCATATTAACACGAATCTAAAAGGTCAGGCAGCAGTAGACGAGTAACTTTTTTAGTACACAGCTCATAGTGGAATAATTGAAGAAGTGCGTGTCTACTGTATGACTTGAACTCTTAAAAGATTTATATGACAGTAAACCATAATAGTAAAATAAACCTACGTTGTTTAACATCTTACGTATGACTTGCAAACATAGGCAAAATAAAAGGGGTTCATTGAATCATGAATCTTTATCGCATAATGTAAATTTTGTTAAAAATCTGATTTATCTATCTATAAATACGAAATTAACTTTTCACCACTCAATGTAATGTTTTTTTTTTTTTAATTTGAATGAATTTTAAATTTGTTGTTTAAAATGTTTGAATTAAAAAAAAAAAAAAAAAAAAAAAGAGCCATCTATTATCTTAGAATTTTCCTTATACATACATTTATAATTCTTGGTACATCACTGCTTGTAAATATTTAGTTTTGATATAGTCAATGACCTCTTCATGAAAGTATAAACGAATATATAATTAAAGGTAAAAAGTAGCTTCGTTTATGGAATCATCGTTTACTTTAGTTGTTAAAATGATTCGTTAGGCATTTCATTATTTCAACTTTGTCGACGCATGCATACGATAATAGAGTATATATTTTCTGAATTTAATCAAAAGATATATAATATATATTGATATTATTAGGTAAAATAGTTTTATATAAACACGTTTAATTTGTTTATAACTAATATAAAATTATGTTATAGGTCAATGACAGTCTAGATTGTTTTAGTTTTTCATTATTTTATAACTTGATAGTCTAGAAAAAATGGATCAAACAAAAATATGCTTTTAGATGCCGATTTGTCTTGATCATTTCTCATTTTTATATAGTATGTTCGTATGTACTAATACTAATTATTCAAGCTAATAATACAACAAACAATCAATATTTTTTTATTATAATTTACCTTCACATGTGCTTTGATCTACTATAAATTAAATATTATTTAGTTTAATTGTACAACTGCTGCTAAAATAAAAAGATTTTATTTATTTATTAATTATTATTATTATTATTATTATTATTGTTATTAAATTCAACACTTTTATTCAACACTTTTATTATTATTATTATTTTTTTTATTTTTTTTTAAAAACTCATGGGATTATAAAAGATTAGTGAGTTCTTCTAAACCAACCGAAATTTCACACCTCAAGAATTATAAAACCAATCCTATTAAAGATATTATTATTATTTTTATTATTATTATTATTATTATTATTATTATTATTATTATTATTATTATTATTATTTCAACTGAATAAAGATTATTTTTATTATTGTGGGCCAAAACATAAATTTAAATTTTTTGGTTCATAATAATGTATATTGAAGCATATTGATCTTGCTTATAATTTAGTAAATTTTACAATGACAAAAACGAGTTCAAACTTGGTGGGCTATAGCCAAATTACCTAATACATATTCTTTAAAAATTAATGAAGAAAAGATATTCGACGAGATTTATAAAGACCAATAACAAAGTAGTCATTTAAAAAGAAAAACTAAGAATACTTTTCATTTTTTAATGCATGATTAGTGGATCACATTAATATGTTGGACATGGAAAACACTGGACAAAATAACGATGCATCTAGGCAAAAGAATAGATTCTTTTCTATATTTTCTTTTGCTTTCATTATGATAAAATATTATATTGACTTCCAATACAAAAACTCATCGAGAACATGACGACCATAAAAAAAGCAATCGTCTTCAATATTATCAAATTTACATGTTTAAAATCTAACAATGGAATCATTTTTATCTTTTGTCTGAGTTTTTTTTTTAATCATAGTTCTTTTAAAATTAATTTAACACATACGTACTTTCAAATATTTTAAATAATATTATTTATTATCTTTTTTACATAAAATCAAAGAAAAAGAAAAAAAGAACAGGAAAACCAAAGGTGAAAGACCATTAGCTACCTCTCGTTTGGCATTCACGCTACAACTCATGAAAATCCACTTCTCAACATGATCGATATCCACCCTCATCGTGATCAGATTCCCCCTTTTTTAACTAATCATGGCTACATGGCTCCTGGCCTGGATGCAGAATGTGTGCCCACACAACCAGGCCGGGTCCAGCCCTGGAAAGCGATGACACCCTTCCCTTTACGCACGGGAAGAAAAGCCTGTCATCGCCTGCAGCAAGACTGAACTTAAGACTCGCTTGCACAGTAAGGTAAAACCTCCATACCGCTAAATTCCTTTATAGTCACTTGCTGCCCCATATAGAGTCGACTTCCGTCGTTGTTTTCCGATCTCCCACTTTAAAAATAGGTATGATCGCTCCTTACTTTTTACACAAATTATTAAGTGTTTTCTAATTGCCTTAATGGAATATATATGATAAAAGTATCACATAGTCACAATGTTTTAATCATAACAAATAAGGATAAAAACATATCACATATTTTGTTGAGGAATTGATATAAGATAACATATGGGTAAAGTCAACAACATTCGAAAATACGAGATAAAAAAAAGTATGTTTTTAACTCGAGTTTAGAAGTAAAACAGTTTTGATTAAGAGTTTTGTTTTTGATCCCTCTATCAAGGGTTTTGAGCATTGTCGACCCGTGATTAGCATTGATGGTACGCATTTGTGTGTTAAGTATAACGGCTGAATGATGATTGCAATGAGAGTTAATAGCAACAATCAAATATTGTCACTTGCATTCGCTATTGTTGAAATTGAATCTTATAATAGTTGATATTGGATTCTCCACCGTGTCAAAAAGTGTGGTGAAAGGACGGAAAGGTATTAGTCTGTTATACGATCGCCATAGTGGGATTTTAAAGGTAGTTAACGATCACGGATCTCCTTGGTTGGAGCCGAACTGTTTCCACATGTATTATTTACATCATTCTCCTAAATATCTTTCACGCTAATTCAAGTGATAAGTTTCGAAACTCAAATTTAAAACTCTTAGCTTACCGTGCTAGGACTCATAATCAAGTTCGAAAGTTCAACTCAATTATGGAAGAAATTGGGATCCTAAATCCGAAAGCTCGTGAGTGTCTTGAAGGATATCCCTTGTCCAAATGGAAGTTGGCACATGATGGTGGTAAGCGTTACGGTATGCTTACAACAAATATGTCAGAGATTTTTAATAGGTGCTCAAGGGTGCTTGTTACTTACCTATAACAACATGTGTCCAACTAACATTCTATAAAGTAGTGCACTATTTTAATGCGAGACATTCTTTAGGACATGTTGCTCAAGCTAATGAAATGTTGCTGCAAAACTGGCTGCTTCAATGAAAAAGGCTAATGCGCATACCATGGGATCATTTAACGGGAGGAAGGTATTTTTGAGTAACAACTCAAAGAGGAAAAATCTATTAGTTGTTAATTTGGAGAAACAAACTTGCACATGTGATAACCGGGAGATTAACGTACATCCGTGCTCTCATGTATTAAGTATGCGTGTTTTTTCTTTGAAAAGTTCATAATATGTTTAAAGATATTACTCAATTGTAGAGTATTCGGCTACTTGGGGATTTGATTTTTTTCCCTCTCCCTCATGAAGCATATTGTGTTTTGACCCCACCAGTTTTTTGATTAACCCAATCACATTTGAAAAGAAGAATTTTCCTGAAACGGTAATCTAGTACCCATATCTCTTGTAAAACCCCATAATAAAATGCTTTTCTTGTGGTTGCAACTTCTTTGGATATGTGAATATCTACTGCCTCAACACTAACCCCACTGTTCTGGTAATCTATGCCATCATTACTTTTCGTACGAAATATATACCCGTTGATGTTATATGCCTCGTATTTCACTATGGTGACGCGTGGTCCAAATGATATCCACCTCACAGTTTCTCATACACTATCTTTGGATATCTCTAACTCTCTCAACCCGAATTTCATTACAAGTATATATTACCTTTAAATTGCATGCAACAAACAAATAATTAAAGAATAGGAGTGTTTGAGATAATGAAATGGTGTGCTGGTGGACCTCTATCTAATGTCATATACAGGACGGACAATTATGATGCTAGGTTCTATGACTGACAAAGTTATTGGGCAGATCATTGGTAAGTGCTTATTTATTATAGACTACTACTATTGGTTTTGGAGCTTGTAGCTAGGAGTTTTTCTGGGTGAATGGTACACCTAATGGTTTATACGGGTTATCACAAACACCAGTTAATGACTTATCAATAAAACACACTTCACATTTTATCTCAACTCACTTCTATTTAGCAACAAATAAACAATTATAAACAACATAAGAGTAAATACCTCTTCGCGTAATCACTTAGCAAAAGATTTAATGTGCTCAACAATGTCATATATGCTTTCCACGGGCGCGATCTTCAGTGACAAAAAAAAAAAAAAAAAAAAAAAAAAAAAAGTGTGTTATATGATATATAATCACATTTTTAGATAACGATACCGATTTTTATACCAGTGGTGGTGAATTATGTTATTACAACGATTGAAGCAACCACTCTACTCGATTTTATCAAGAAGGTAAATGAATTTTTCAAAAGTGGATTTCATTATCATAATTTATTATCCAAGTTGAACCAATTTTGAGATACAAACCATTGGAGCAATCACTCTACACGATTTCATCAAAAGGTAAATCAACTTTTCTAAACTTGTATTTTTCTTTTTCTTTTCTAAGTTTCTTTCAATGAACCAATTTTCAAAAAATTTCGACTATTTTTCTAATTTGCCTCCTCAACGAACCAAATTTTAGTGTAGTTTCTAAAAATTACCATATTTTGCCCCCTCGACAAAAACTTTCTGACTCCGCCCCTACATACAGTGAAGTCAATGACTCGCCTTTCGCGAGCTGTTTGAAATGTCAGACTCGCCATTCACGAGTTTTTAGGAAAGAGAAAACTTCATATGTTTACCACTTTTTGTCTTAAACACGTTTCGTTTTAAGATCCAAACAATGCTTATACAATTACACTTATTTGGCTAAAACATATATATAATAGTTGAACATTGATAAACATAAAAGAACACATTGGTGAACATGTTACGGTCACAAAGTCCGTGTTCTTTATTCACTATGTCGCTTAAGAAACAAATCTGACTAGTTCATTGAGCCTTAAGTTTTTGTATGGGTAACTATGGTTTAATCTTTTGGCCAATTAATCCACCACCCATCACCACACGTACTCAATTTTACGGAGGTTGTAAAGATTGTTAAAAATGTTACTTAAACTATGAAGAAACATTCGTTAGATATGGTTTTTAGCTTTTGCTATGTTTTCTAATTTGTGTTCGTTTAAAATTTGACAATTAGGTCATTAGTTTCTTCTAAATAATGGTTAATGACATTCAGTTTTGTTGTATCTTTGAATTGAAGTTTTGTATTTGGTATTTTGAATTCAAAAATTTGTATCCAATATTGGTTTGATTGAATAAAACATTCACTTTTTTTTTTTTTTTTTTTTTTTTTTTCAATTTTATTATTTGTTTTGTCTTTAATTATTAACAATAACCCAGAATTGGAATATCTATCCCAAATGCATGCATGCCTACTAAAGAGGCAAATTGATTCGTAATGTGATCCCAGATTAACATCACGAAGCAAGCTTACGATGTGTGCTACTAACACTTGCTTATCTCTTATTGTAATTATTATTATCTTTTCTTTAAACCAATTTGGAGTTCCCTGTTCCCATTTACGATAATCTTATCATCGGAACATATTCATTAGCTTCCACTAACACCAGAACCATTCAAGTGGCTTAAGTGTTAAACTATCACGCTAAAATGCCAAGTCTCAAGTTCAATCACCGAAAAAAACAACCTTAAAGTAATCATGCTAATTAACCTTTTGAAAATAAGTTTTACTTAATTTGAGTATGTGGATGATAAATTTAAATCCTGTGAATTAATCAATCAAAAGGTCAAAAATCATAACTAACAAAAAAAATGTGAACAGTTCACTCAAAAAGTATACTATTTTTTAGTATTTTAGTGATTTCATATCCTAGTTTAGAGCATAATTATGAATTTATTTGTAACATTATCTCTCCAACCCCACCATTTTCATCAAAACCACAGTTTGACTCAACCCCATTAAGCTCGGAGATTGAACATCAAGTTCACTATGGCACATAAAACCAATCAACAATGTGAACAAAAAACATATATGACAATGAAATATTGTGTAAAGAAGCAAAATATATAACTGATACTAGTTTCAAGTTACAAACTGTAACGTCGGAATGTTAATAACGAAATACATATAACAAGGAAATGGAAATATGAAATCACAAACAAATTATTTTAGCTGTACATTAACTGGCTAACATATAGTTGGTTATATGTAGAAGCATGCTATGTCTCTAAACCTTTGTATCTTTACATTAAAACCAAATGACAGCAAATACGAATAAGACCCAGCCACGCACAGACCTTTCAGCTGAAAAATGCTCTGCGGAAGATGACTTATGCCTGTACCTTCTATATTTAACTCTTTCAAGAATTCTAAACGTCCAATCTCATCAGGCAAATTGTCAACACGAATACAATTCTGGAGATGAAGATATTTTAGTTGTTTCATCTTCCAGATATTATTTGGAATATATCTTAAAAACCTGCAGGATTTTAGAATTAGCTCCTCTAGACATTCTAATCGGTCAAGTTCCTCTGGTAGCTCCTCAAGACGGTCACATGAACTAAGCTTGAGAGATTTCAGATGGTTTATCATAAAAATGCTGTCTGGAAGACGTTTAATCTCTGAAAATGATATAACTAGCGCCTTTAGAAATTCTAATCTGCCAAGATCCTCGAGTACCCAGTCAAATTTAAGCTTCAGAGACTTGAGACATTTCAACTTATAAATACCATCTGGAAGATGATCAATCTTTAGAGATGACAAAACTAGCCCCTCTAGAGATTCTAATTGGCCAAAATCATCAGGTAAATTGTCAAGACCCCAACATGATTTAAGTTTGAGATACTTTAGATGTTTTAACATGCAAACGCTATCTGGAAGATGTGTAATCTTTGTAGAAAACAAAACAAGCTCCTCTAGAGATTCTAATTGCCCTAAATCATCGGGTAGCTTTTCAAGATGCCAACAAAATTTGAGCTTAAAAGATTTCAGGTGTTTCAACAAACAAAGACTCTCTGGAAGTTGTTTAATCTCTTCACACCAAACAGTTAGCTCCTCTAGACATTGTAACTGGCCAAAATCCTCGGGCAACTTCTCAAGAAGTCGACATGATTTAAGTTTGAGATATCTTAGATTTTTCAACATACAAATGCTATCTGGAAGATTTTTTATCTCTGTAAGCGTCAAAACTAGCTCTTCTAAACACTCTAACTGGTGAAGATCATTGGGCACCTCTAGAATAGTGCCTTCAAGTGTAAGCTTTCTTAAAAATTTCAAACTACAAATGCAAACAGAAAATTTCTGAAGGTCTGTGCAAGCACACAGACCAAAAGAAATAAGTTTCTCAAGATTTCCATACCATGAAGCTGGATGTTGTTTATAAAAGAATGTGAACTGAATCGTTGGCAAACTATTATTATTATAGTGCAACGGGCACATATGTACGGACTCAGCTATAAGATGCATCTCTGACAAAGATCCAACCCCCAGTGATTGAAACTGTTTGTCAAACACAAAATATTTAAACCTTCCACAACCACTTAAGTCTAAGTAGATGAGCCTTTTTAGACATCCGACAGGAGCGTTAATTTCCACCAAATGATAACAACTTTCAAGATCTAACCTCTCGAGATTTGGAATCGCCGCAAGGTCAAGGGTCCTCAACTTTGTATAAGAAAGGTCTAGCGATATGAGATTTAGGCATCCAGATGCCATGTGAAGTTCTATCAAATGTCTACATCGTTTAAGATTCAACGTCTCAAGATTCGGGGTCATCCCTAGGTCGAAGGTTCTCAAATCAGATCCACAGAGGTCAAGAAATCTGAGCTTATTAAAAACCTACCCTTAGCCAAAAAAGAAAAGATAAATTAATATTGGTGTAACAAGAAACCGAAGATGTATAGCATCATAATGAATCATACTAAAGAACCAATCAAACATTATTTTACCTTTCTTTCTCCCCCTTCCCAAAGTTGTTTAATTCTGCTGTTAGACATTTCAAGTCCAACAAGATTATTTGCTCGAAATGTTTTGGGCAAACACCAAAAAGGATAAGCCTTCCAGCACAGAAATCGTAGAGCATTTGGTAAGTATTGAATAACTTCATTTGGTATGTCTTGATAATTTTCATCCGACGAGTCTCGAATAACTTCATTTGGTAAGCAATGAATATCTTCATCCTGAATACCTTCAGGCCAAAAGCGCAGTCTATCTTCAGGCCATGAGTGCCTAAAAATGCCGCTTACTAAGTATTGATTAAAGTCATTTGGAACTTTATATGGTAAGCGTTGATCTTCGTGACTTCTTCCACACCGCACATCAAGATATCTAAGCTCCTTCATGTTTCCAAGACCTTTCATAACTATCAATGGTGTGAGATTCAAGCTCAAAGGTTTTATACATTGTGTTGCTTCAGAACCCTGTAATCAAATAATATACACATGAGCTATCATACCGAAAATAAAATTTGTTAGTATTATCCCCCTTACAAATAAACATGATCCTTACCAAGTTATTAAGTAATATGTCTTTAATTTCTTCGTCAATCCACAATCGGCTATGTTTGGCAGGCTCATTGGGGTGCAAGCGACGAACAATATTCTTGCCCATTTCTTCTATATGGTCATGCATGCCTAAGCAATTCCTATAAGAAATAGTTATGAGAGATTTTTTTTCAAGAACTCTTAAACCAATTCTAGCATGGAATCCACAGCTTTCAAGCACTCTGATTGCTGCATCTTTATGCCAACCTTTGAGTAAGCAAGCTACATCTAAGAATATTTCCTTGTAATCCTTTTCGAGACTGATATAACTTAATTCAAGCTTATCTAAAGTTTCCTTCAATGGAATTGTTTTTAGTCTTTTTAAGGCATCTCTCCATTCGATATCACTTTTACCACAAAGAAATGAGCCCAAGACTCTGATCGTTAACGGAAGACCAGCGGCATAACCTACAACATTTCCTGAAAGCTCTTCAAATCCTTGAATTGGAAATTCTCTACCAAATGCATGCCTAAAGAAGAGGCAAACTGCTTCTTCATGTGATAACAGATTGACATCATGAATCAAACTTACTCCGTGTGCTACCAACACTTGCTCATCCCTAGTGGTAACGATAACTCTGCTTCTGGCTTAAACCAACTTGGCTCATCGGCTAACGCTTCAAGTTGGTTTATGTGATCTACATCATCTAGAACAATAAGAACCTTTCTACCACGCATCCTCTTTTTCATCATATTTGTCCCTTCATAAACACTACTGAAAGAGAAATTTTCATTTATAACATCTGAAAGGATCTGTTTTTGCAGTTCCTTCAAACCAGACATAGAGGTTTTTGAAACTTCCCGAACATTTTCAACAAAGCTAGTAGCCTCAAAATCAATAGATATCTGATCAAAAACAGCTCTAGCTAAAGTTGTCTTTCCACCACCTCCTATACCTTTGATCCCTATTATACGCACATCATCAGAACCAATTTCTAAAGAGGAAACAATATCATTTACCCGGGTCTTCATGCCTACTAGTTTTCCATCCACGCGAAGTTGATGGAGCGTAACTCTAATGAAATCTCTTCAACAATTTTTTGGATGAACTTAGCTTCATGCCTATATGTTTCAAAATATAAGAAGGTTCAGTTATGTCACTCATAAGGGCTTAAAAAAAAAAAAACTTATGTTACTCTTAATGACATAATCCTATATGAACAGTTACTTACTCCGTCCCATATTAATTGTCCAATTTGACTTTTTATAGTCTTTTTTCTTCAACTTTGACCTTAAATATTTTTGTTTGTGTTATATAATACTTGATGCAAAATATATGAATGGATTGTGTTTTAAATGTAGTTTCATTGGTATAATTTTTATTAAATATTATATAACACAAACAAAATTATTTAAGGTCAAAGTTGAATAAGAAAAACTAAAAACAAACCTGACAATTAATATGGACGACGTGTATATTATAAACATATAGTGGTAATGGGTCAAAGTGGGTAAGTTTCCATAGAAGTGGGAAAATGAGCAGGTTATAAGATGTAACAGGATAAAACGGGTAGGGTAATTTTGGGTTCACCCCAACACTTCTTGTCTACCTTTGTATATTCAAAAATTTACATTGTTTCAGTTACAATCTAAATGCTGAAAACAACTTATCATGTACTAACAATACACTTTAAACCCACTCACCCATTTGACCCATTTCCTTTTAATCTAACTTGTTTATTTACTCATTTCACCCATTAATATCAAGATAGCATGAGTCGAACCATTCATAAGTAAATGGTTCAAATGCAATGGGTGACCATGACCCTTCTAAGAGTAGATCGCTAAATTGATTATAAATAATAGTAGTAAAAGAATATTGCGGAGAAACATTTACGCATTAGCAATGTTCTTCAACTCCCACCCAGCCACATCGGCTGCTTCTTTAAGAGCTCCTCTCCATTTCTCAGCCGCCTCTTTCTTTTCATGTTTCGCAAAGGCTTCTCCAACCGCTCCCTTTTGTCTGCGGACTTCGGATGGTTCCACATCATAGAATACAGGGTAAGCAATCTGCCCGATCTTCTTCTTGTGGCACTCCATAATCTTGACAAGCTCATCCAAGCACCAAGATGAAGACGCGTAGTTCTTGGAGAAAACAATGATGTGGAATTTTGACTCTTCACTGGACTTGATGAGTTCATCACTTATCTCTTTCCCTTTTTCGATTCTCACAGCATCCATGTAAGTGTGAATGCTTCTCTGCTCAAGTACATGATAAAAATGATCAACGAAGTTCTTACGTGTGTCTTCACCTCTAAAACTCAAAAACACATCATACTTAAAGCTCTTTTGAATTGATAAACTTGAAGTAGATGCCATTACAAGTATGCCTCAAGGATCCTATAAAATTAAATCTTTGTTAGAAGAATCTTAGCAACACTGATTGCAAGTAAACTGGGATGTGAATCATGTGATTAATAACTCTCAAAAGCATAAACTAAGAAGACAGTTGTTGGTAATGGGGTGGGGACACAGACTAGTGAAAGATTCTGATTGGCTAACTAAAAAAGAAAGGGTTTGTTTAAGGTTTGTCTAACGGGTGCCCATCAGGGCAAGGTTTAAGGTTAGTATAAAAGGAAGCATTGAGTTTATTTAATGAAAATTATATTTAATTGTTTTATTAATGTACATTAAATACAATTTTTAATCTAAAAAGCTCTGTAACTAGTTATTGTCTGCATATGCAAAGGAAAATCGGTAAATATAAAGTTTAATCTGTAATCCTTTGTGTCATATTGATAAAGACATGAATCTCTGCATCCTACTATGAATAGTGGGACCCATAATATTTCTTTGTTTCATATTGATAAAGACATGAATCTAACCCTACTTCAACATTATTAAGTATGCATGGTATGACCGATCACCATTATTGTGCTTTTGATGTGTTGCTTTTTAAAGATTATTATTCTTATCTGATGCTAACTTTCTTGACTTTATGAGTTTTAGGTGTATTTCTCTATATATAATTGTAGGATGCCTTTGGTTCATGGTAGGGGTGTTCATCAATTCGGTTATCGGTTGTTCGGTTTATTCCGAAAACTGAGCTGAATCCAAATTGGATTAAACGAAAACGAAACCGAATTTCAATTTGATTCGGTTTCGGGCTGACCCAAATTACATAATTTATATTTTCTTTCATTTAATTATATATATTTTAGCAACAAAAATATTTTTAGCAACAAAAAAATTCCAAGCTTAAAATTTGTCATATTTATATTAGGAAAGTTTTAATGGGTATATATATATATATATATATATATATATATATATATATATATATATATATATATATATAGTTAGGATCGAATAAAGTAAAATTAAAATAAGAATGATAAGAAAAACCACAACCATTCATTTCGGATGCACCTAAAATATAGATCAATCTTAAATTCTCATCCTATTTGAAATGTGTGGTAGAAATTCTTCTTATTCTTCTTATTTTAGTTTTCTTCTTGGATCTCTTCCCTATATATATATATATATATATATAGAGTCGATTAGAGAAAAGTGTAATTAGAGAAAAGTGAGAAAAAAAGTTTCAGGGTAGATTTTCAAAACTTGTCAAACTTCTGGGGTATAGAATGAAAATAACAAAAAAAGTAGGGGAGAACTAGCATACACTCATTCTCACTCTTGCATATCTCATAAACATACTGCTACCACACCAACCACCACCACACTGACCTTTATCACACCTCCGACCACCACCTCACCGCCATCGTTCCGGTCACGCTGCAAGAGCACCGTTCGGTCGGTTTTATGGCGACCGCTCATGAAGATAAGTTCATCTTTCAGGTAATACAAACCCTAACTAACTAATTGTACAATTGATCATGTATTTTGAAGTGTTAATCATACAACAATGAAAAGAAAGTTAGTTTTAAATTAAAAGTAAACTACTTTTGCTGATTAATCAAATTTAATCAATGATTTGATTACTTTCTGAATTTTTGTTGAAAGTTTATCATCATTTAAACATGTTTTCTATATAATATGGAACAAATTTGGTAGAAAAAATGTATAAAAACGTGTTTATTGAAAGTGCACACCATATGTTTGATGAAATGTCTCAATGAGATTTTATAAGTGTGATGCATTAATTTTCAACATGTATGTTTATTAGTGCATCAAAGTTTGATGAAAATAACATTTTTTTTGTTAGATAATAGCATACTGAAATTATTTAAGGTGCATAAGAGTATCATGAAAAAGAGCATATGTTTTAAGACAATATTAGAGCATCAGTTGTTTGTTTGTTTAAGGCATATGTTTTAATATTGTATTAGGGCATCAGTATGTTTGTTTATTTAAGGCATCTGTTTTAACATTGTATTAGGGCAACAATTTGTATGTTTAGTGCGTATGTATTAAGAAAGTATTAGGGCATCAATTTTAGGATTCTATTAGGGCATCGAGGTATCATAAAAGCTGATAAAAAATAATAAGTTTGTTAGGTAAAATCATACTGAAAACATTTAAGCTATGTGTTTGTTTGTTTATTTGTATGTCATAATTGTTGACGGTCTTACTAACTTTTCTAGTGTTGGTGGCTTGGTTCCTCGTATGGTAGTGTGTCCGTTTGTGGTTTTTTTGAGAGAACATTTTCTTTTTCTAGCTCAGCGGTACGCGTTCTCGAGGCTTGGTTTTTTGTACATTGCAGTATCTAGCTTCTCGTTTATTGTTTATAAGGTGTGTAGTTTATATAAGATTTTCTTCAAAAAAATAAAAATAAATTGGAGGGGCGCTTTGTATAAGCCTCGAGAATTAGTGATAGTATAGTTAAAAAAAGTTTCTCATATGATCAAAAGTTTCTATAGATATCAATCTACTTATGTGCTAACTGCGTGCTGAAAGATTATATTTGTTACTTGTATACTTGATTTTTATGTCATGGTCATATGGAAGATCATAGAAGAATGAACAACAATGTTAGTTACATTGAACATCCATTTGATATTTTCAGAGATGGAATAAGGAAGATCATAGAAGAATGAACGATTAGTTGATGTACGTGTGATATGAAGATGCGAAGGAACAAACTATTTACGAATTTAGGAATAATGTAATGTGATTAATCTTTTCTCAAAATAATTTTAACATGCTTTTTAGAGTTCCTTTGACACTTTGTATTGCCAAACATACCCATGAATGCATTATTATCTTGTATTAGGAATCATTATTTTTATTTGTGCATCATGTGATACATTCTGCGTCGATTGATTATAATTAGGCAATACGATTAACCCGTCAAACACTGAAATCTGCTTGAGCCTTTGTATGTTTGACCAGTGCATCAAAGTTTCATCTAAAGAACATTTTTTGTTAGATAATAGCGTACTGAAATATTTAAGTCATATGTTTGTTTGATTGTTTGACTAGTGAATAACGGTATCATGAAACATAGCATCTGTTTTAAAACTGAATATAGCATCAGTTTGTTTGTTTGTTTAATGAAATTGTTTTAATATTGTATTAGCGCATCAATTTTTTGTTTGATGCATATGTATTAAAACAATAAGGCATCTGTATGGAATATTGTATTGAAATAATAAGGCGTCTGTATGGAATAATTTAGTGCATCCTTTTGACGTACTTTAGTTCATATGTTTTGCATACTTAAGTGCTTATTGCTCTAAAGGTAAGGTTTTATTTCAACTACTAACATACTGATCTAGTGTCATATTGAAGCCTCACTCCTTTCCCATTCTTGTTTTTCAGATTCAGTATCCCGAGAATGTTCACTTGATATGTGCGAATCATGAGGCTGTTGATATAAATGCCCTCTTTGGTTTCCTTCTTGAATTCATTGAAATAATGGTATGTAGCAAAACATCAGTTTTTTCGTTGTGTATGTTTAGCGGATGTGGTAGTCTTGTAACAATTTTTGAAATGCTTTTACTTAATCGAGTACTAAGCATACCAAATTGACCCATTTTGACTTTTGAACCTTTAGCGGCCATTGATTAACTTTCTTACTGGCAATTTCTGCACTACAGGGTGAGAATGATGGGATCTGGTCATGGATGCAGTTCAATTAGTTGTTTAACCATCTTCCAATTGCAACGCTTATTGAGAAGACAAATATTTGTATGCACGATGGTATAGGAAGATCAATAATTTGTAATCCTAACGCGTGTATTTTTATATTCAGTATGAAACGCATTTTAACCATAAACATATTCTAGTGCATCCATTTGATGCAATTCAGTGCATCCGTTTGTATCATAGTAGGGCATCCATTTGAGGTACTTTCTTGCGTCAGTTATTTAGTAATGTTCTTATTATTATGTCACTATTGTTCTAAATTCATATATTTAGATTGAGATGGTATATGATTAGTAGTCAAGTATTCTTTGTTCTATTTGCAGTTTTTTTATCGATTGAACAATTAGGAAAAAAAACGAAGTCTAAAGTAGAAAAATTAGATAGTATAAAAACCAAAGTCTATAAGTGCAGCAAATTAATGCATCATAGTGTATAAAGTAATGCATCACACTAACTAATTCAGGGTATTAGTTGTATTCCTGCTCAAATGACTAGATTCACATCACATAAACTTACCAGTCAGGTTTGTGCTCTATTATACGTACAATATGCAAAACATTGTTGCAATAAATATTTGAAATTTAGAACTATAGTGACAGTTATGGTATTCATTGTTTAATCATCTTCCACTTGCAATGCTTATTGAGAATAGAACTCTTTGTATGCACGGTGGTATAGGAAAATAATCTTTAATCTAATGCATGTATTTTATATTTAGTGTGAAACATATTTGAACCATAAATATATTACGGTGCATCCGTTTGTATTTCATTGCATCCGTTTGATGCACTTTAGTGCATTAGTTTGTAGTACATTAGGGCATTCATTTAATGTTTTTGAACTAAGTTGAGTTTTGTAGCCTAATCTTATATGAAATCATATTACTTTTGTTTTACTTCTTTTGCCAATGAGCTCTACCCAAATCTTTGTTGCAAGTTGTTACTTTGCTGATCCACATATGGAGGATTTTTTAACCTGTATAATCATACCCTCAGAGCTCATATTTTGCTTTATAACTTTTTTGACATGGGTCATTAGTCTTAAGTTTGATTGAACAACATGGGTAATTTAAACAGTTAACTCATTCAATATTTAAATAATGATATAAGTGTTTAACAACTGTTGTAATCACAAGTTTTTTGTTCCTCTTGAGTACTCATGATATATGATAAGTAACTAGATAAGTAAGCCTATGTGGCTAATCTGGTTGTCTTCAATTTTAGAATGTTTTTATACATCGTCCCTCTTTTTGGGAAATTGTTTTCCCAATCATCAGAACATTCCTCCGGTAATCACTTGCATTTTCTCTACCAATAATTTCAGGTTGCACCGGACAAAAATAATCAACATCATCAAACTTAATGAAAATCCAATATAGCTCTCTTATAAGAACTTAAAACTCCAAATAGCTTACCTTTGATGCATGTTCCAAACTTCCAAGATCCTTGGAAATTTTGAGGTACTTTTTTAGTACATCTGTTTGTACTTTAGTGCATCCGTTTGAGGTATTTAGTGCATCTGTTTGTAATTTGGGTCTTATAATCAACGACTTCAGGTAATTTATTAGCAAGAACCTATTGGCATCAAGAAGCAACTTCATGTAAAAAAGGAAAAAGCAGAAAATCATATGCTGCTTCGGATAACAAAGTGTTACGTTGATGACCTAGGAAAATAATATAGATGAAATCAGAAGAAATGAGTATCTTACAAAGATAATGCATAACAATCATTCTAATATTCCTTGCACAGAACTCTGTGTGTTTTAGAAGAGTGTCTAACTTGAATCCAACGTCACCACCTAAAACAAAACCAAATTAATTTTCATGTAAGGCAAACAAAACTCGAAACCTTTTAAGATTAACAACCAAATTATTCGCATAACAACAGAGTTACCCTTTGTAGTCCATTGGTTCAATTACTAAACAAAAAAAAAAGTGTCGGCATGACTCTCTTCCATTTAGCCGAACTCTTGACTGATAGAATCACCAACACGCGTGATATATAAAGTTTCAATTAATATATTTTGCTAGTGACTATTGATGATAACTTGCTTGATCTACAGTATATTGACAAATGTTTAGGCAGTGTCGAAGCTTATAAACATAAATTAAAACAAACTTTAAGCATTAGATTGCAATATGGAACTAAAACAACAGATAAGTTGCATGTAGCAATATGTTATAACCATTGATTTAAGCCGTAACATATAAGACAAGGTTGTGATCTTATATTCTACACATGGAACTTTCATTTGCTGTTGATAGATTGTTGCAAGAAAGTACAAAATGCAACCATGAAACCAACTATTATTTTCAGAGCTAGTCATCATAATAAACAAACAATTATATGTGTAATAGCAAATGTTATGCTGACGTGGTGACACATACAATAGCAACAAACCTGAAGTCGATACAATTGTCTTACCGAGTGTTTTCATCAAAATCTCAGCGTAAATTAGTGCATCGCAGTTGTAAAATCCCATTGAGACATTTTATCAAACACTTGGTGTGCAGTTTTTGTAAACATGCTTCCCATATATTTATTTATCAATTTCATCTCAAATAACTATTATAAACAATGAATCATGTCAATAAACTCTTAAAAGTGGTGTAATTACATGTAAAGATGGTGATTATCGAAGCAAATTTCTTAAAACAAAAAAACCTATCTCATAACAAACACTAATATGTGCAAATAAAACTGTAACAAACGCCCTAATCTTTATATTCAATCTTTGATAAAAAGTGTAACAAAATTATAATAAAAAAAAGGTCTTAAAACTTACTTTGATTGGCGATTTAATACCTTACAACGAGATGATTATTGAATCTATAACAGATCGTGTTTGTTAATTTGATCGTGTTTGAGATTATAATCAATAATCACTGGGAAAAATTGGAAGAAAGCAAAGCGTGTTTGTTGTGGAAAAAAAATAAGAATGGGCTGAGAGAAATAAACCAGAGAAAGGAAAAAAATGAAAAAGTTTAGGCATTATATATGATCCTTGAAAATATTACAAACTAAACCTTTTATAATTTAATAAGTTACAATTGGGTCCCAGTAGTTTGGTGCAAAAAAGGAGGGATGGGAGGAGATCTAATGGTTGAGATCACTTCTCTCACTTTTCCACCGGATCAATTTTTAAATGAACCAATACCTATATATATATATATATATATATATATATATATATATATATATATATATATATATATATATATATATATATATATATATATATATATATATATAGTGTGATGTTCGAACCAAATAAATCATGGTAAATCTGGTAACCGTCTTATCCGCTCAATTATTAATCAAGGGTTATAATGATCAATGGCATTCGTAAATAAACCGAAATTAAGGTATTTTATTTTAATAATGAGAAGGGTATTTAAGAGATTTTACATTAAAGTGTTAAAACCGTCCATATTAAAATGGATTAATAGTCCGTCAGTTTAAACCTAATCACAGTATTGTCTCTCTCTCTCTCTCATTCCAAAGAGCCGCCATTAAAAAATGCAGCTTCCTTCATTTTGATTTTGATAGTGGCTTGAAATAAACAAGAAACATCGTTTTTAGATTCGTATAGTTATTGTGTTCTTCATAAACAAGAAATTTAAGGTTTGAATTCTTGCTTTGATCTGTTGTTTATATTGGTTATGCGAATGTAAATCAGTTACTTTATAATTTAACTCTTCTCTTATCATAAAACTCTATCCGTCCTACAAGTTATTTATTGATTGCCCACCTTTTTCATCAATTTGGTATGAAAAATAAATACAAATTAAAATAATCATGCATTGGTATCTCAAATGAAGATTTAAATACGGAGCAATGATATTTTCGGTTTGAATCATGAGTCCCTCTTGATTTAGATTATTTTATTGCTTTTGGGTGTTTATACTTTATACTTTTTAGGATTTTGTAACTTGTAAGGATCACACTAGGCTTTGACGTTTTTCAATCGGTAAATTGATTTTTGGGTTCTACAAGATAAACAATACTATTAAAAGATGGGCTATATAATTATATTCTACTCGAAAATGAAAAAGATAATGACGTAGGGAAGAAAACTTAACTAGTGTAGGCTTTTTTTTTTTTTTTTTTTTTCATCATCATTTCAAATAAATTTGTTTTGAATTTAAATTAATAGATTGACAACTACGTACTGTGTTGAATGATTTCATAGATGTGCTTTTCTTAATTTGTTCCTTTTTTTTTTAATTATAAAAGATGATAATTTTTTTTGTTGAATTTTTTAGAAAGATTAAATTAATGAGGTTGTTAAAAAAAGAAACAAGATGAACACATATTCAAACATTATTGGTCCTCAATTATGTAATTGTTGTTTTTTATTTAAAAAAAGTATAGTGGCATATGTGTTTTTGAAGTTTATGGAGAATTTGATGCCTATTGTAGTATTGTGCATATGTGTTTTGGCTAAGAATGCACATGTGCAATGTATTTAAATATTTTGATGTACGTAAATATTGTGAATATGTGTTATGCTAATTTCTATGATTAAAAATTCGTTTACATCACTTAATATAGATTCAGTTTTGTTGCATTTGCTTTTGAATATGTGTTAGTCAAATAATGCACATGTGTTTACGTCCTGAACATGAGAATTTAAAACAAATGCACATGTATTTACGTAATGAAAATGATGAATTGACAACGAATGTACATGTGTTTAGGTCATTGAACTTTTTGTATATGTATGCAGATTTCCAGGTTTATATTCATGCTTTTATTTGTTCTTGAGTATGTACTAAACTATTAATATTGGAAGCAAAGTTTAAGGTTTATCGTAAAGGCGAAGAATACAAATGCAACTGTTTAAGATGAAGTATATGATAAAAGTTTGCTCCTAGTCTATTTTATAATGTATCTAACATGTCGGATGATAATTGATGGTGGCAGGTTACTTGAAGTGTGGCTGTTGGCACAAAATTGTGTTAGTTAAGATAAGCGAGGCGATAAAACACACGTCTTGCACAGGATTAAAACACATGTAGATTTCATGGGTTCTCGAGCGAGGCGAGGAATACGACGTCTTGCAAAGATGAACCAACTTGTTAAAGACGAACAGATTATGCATGCTGCACGTTTCATATATTTGTAATAAAACACATTTATGTAATATTTTTAATAAAGTTTTGTTGTTTGTATAAAATTGCATAAATCTATTAATAAAATTTTGTTGTTTGTATACATTAATATAATATTTATTAGAGATGCGTATGCAATCTAAACACCTATACATAAAACGAAAAATACATTTTCACATAATACAAAACACATGTGCACATAATGTTTTTATTTAACAACTTTAATGTGCAAAAAAAAAAAAAAAAAAAAAAAAAAAACTAGAATTTAAGGAACTAAAAACCTTTTTAAAAAAAAAAATCAAAAATAAAATAAAAATTATTTTTACCATTATACCTTTTGAATTATATAATAAATTTTAATATCTAAAAATCTGACGGTTTATCTTTGGTTCGCATGATTCACAATTTATTTGGTTCGAAAAGAACCTCACCCTATATATATATATATATATATATATATATATATATATATATATATATATAATTTATATGAATTTGGTTAACGGTTCGGTCGGTTTTCATTTTGGCAAAATTATGTCCAAACCGAAAATCAAGTATTTAAATTGATTCGATTCGATACAAATTCAGTTTTGGTTTACTTGGTTCTATTCAGTTTCTGTGGATATTACCCAATTTGTGAACACCCCTAGTATATAGGTTGTGATACGAGTCCAAAAAATTTTGGTAAAAATCGAATGTTAGGTTTATGTTACTGGGACTCTAGTTTGTGACTTGATCTTTAATACGTCCATATGCTATCTACTAACACAGCACTATCCATTTTTATGTCTTTTTTCTTTATATGTGGGTCACATATTAATTATCCACCATTTAATATATCTTTGTACTTCTTTTTATATTAGTAAATTAATTTCAAATATTATATCAAAATTTACAATAAACAATGATTAAATTCATTTTATATTTTACTTTAATATTTTCTTCAAAACTCAAACCTAAATTTAAATTCAAATCCGAATTCATAAACAAACGAAACACATCTCATTTAGTTCGCAAAATCTTTAGAATTCTGATAGAATTGAATCTGATTCCATAAGTGTTTGGTTGGCAGATTCAAAAAATTCAGAACAAAATTTCATTCCTTAACGGGTTTGGTTAGCAAATGAAAGAGAATGAAATCCTTCAAAATATTATTTTTTTTGAAACTCAACATTCTATAACAAAATGTGAAATGTTTACATTCCATAAATTCATTATGTTTATCATCAAAAATATATTATTATTATTATTATTATTATTATTATTATTATTATTATTATTATTATTATTATTATTATTATTATTATTATTATTTTTTTTTTAATTATTATTATTATTAATATTATTATTATTATTATAAAACAACACTTCATTGAAAATCATAGGAAATTACAAAGAAATTAGTGGGAGTGGTAAACCAATTAGTAGAAACTAATTGAAAATCATATAATAATAATAATAATATTATTTTATTATTATTATTATTATTATTATTATTATTATTATTATTATTATTATTATTATTATTTTTTTTTTTATTTATTTATTATTATTATTATTATTATTATTATTATTATTATTATTATTATTACTCCTTCCGTCCAATTCTTTGTCCAGGATTGACTTTTTAAAGTCTTTCTTTTCATTTATGACCTTAAGTATTTTTTGGTTATATAATACTTGATGACCAATAAAAATATATTTAAAACCCAATGCATATATTTAAATCATATAATTCCTCACTAAATAGTTTTTAATACTAATTCGTGATCAATAACTACTATTAGACATTTCATTCTAATTAGAATGCTTAATACAATCTGAGATTTGAAGTTAATAATAAATTTTAATCATGTTAGATGTAACTCTCACCTTGATATTTTAGCTACAATACATGTAAATCATACTTCTATATATGGATGAGATTTAATAATGAACTAAAGCTGAGGCACCATTTTTTAATATCAATTGGGAAATTTGCACTTCTGTGACCTAAGATGACTCTTCTTTTAAATTTGATTCAAATTTTTGATATATTGCTAAAATTGTGATTTTCTTTTTTAAAATACCAAAATTACCCCTACTATTGTGCACTTAGATATATTTAATAGATGATAATAGATGATAATGTTACCTCTCTTGTTCCGGTTAACTTAGACGTATATAAACTAAATTAAGCATCGTGGGTGTATTTTTGTCTCTTCAATTTGGTTTAAAGCAGTGGTCCTAGCCCATATAAAATATGTCCCTAGCAATCTCATCTATTTTTGTTTTCTTTAAAACAAATGGATGTGTTTTCTCTGTTGAGGTTATTTGAGAAAAAGAGTCTTTTGACAAAAATAATCCTTAACGGTTTCCGGTCCTTTTCAAATTGATTGAGACAAAATGTATTTGCTTGATGTGGCGCTACAAAATGGGTTTGGCTTGAGTTACCGTTCCCTTGCTCTTATGCTCGCTTGGTTGTTTAATTAGCTTGAATAATTAGTATTAGCATGTATAAACTATATAGCCAATGTTTATTAGTTTCTAGATTAATCTTTAAGAGATTATATATATTGTAAATACTGTTTTATGGAAGGACAAGCAAATCATTAATTCCAACAGGGATACATAATGCTTTTATGTGATTTCTCATAGTTTTTAGCATTGATGGACAATTTCCGCACCGGACAATTCCCCAACCAATTTTAAACATCCCGCGATTGGTTGAGTGGTGACCATATTAGGTGGAAACACGCGAGTATGTATGAAACTTTTATGTATAAAAAAGAAGGTCACACGACATAGGATAGCAACGAATATTTTTATTACAACACAAAAATTAAGTTGAGAATATAAGTACTTTATATAAACCATCACATAAGTTAACCTTAATAACAACTTAAAGCCACGGTTGTCAAAGTAAGGTTACCAACAAAATGGTTCGGGTTTTTTTCTCTTTTCTTATAACCATGGTTTTCAATCTTTCAGGTGACTAATTTATATGGCTTGAATTCTTTGCTACACTGATTCAAAGCAAGTAAAATCCTTATTTTTCAAAAGTAAGGGTCATATAATTTTTTCATAGTGATTATAGAAAACAAAAACAAATATAGGGTCATTTCTCGTTTATAAACTCATTTATGTCATGTAGACTTTGATTACCCACATCCATCATTTCAAATTATAATCCAAATAGGCATATTTTGAACATCAGGCTGATGCAGGTCCATTAGGGCTGACATTAACCACTCCGTCCAATATTCCTGGCCCAAACCTTTATCAAAGTCAAACTTTTTTTTTTTTTTTTTGATAAAAAAGTCAAACTTTTAAAAAACAAAGCAACTTTATCATCAGAGAAACTTTTAAAAAACAAGTTTGACAAACACTCAAAGTCAAACACGTGTGCAAGACTGCATGTGTAATGAAACAGTCTTGTTACAGTCTTTTCCTTCTTCTTCCTTACTTTTTATATTTAGGGGACAACTAAAAATATGTAATAAAAAGGTATATATACGTCAAAGAAACCTTATATTTTAAAGCTATTTGTGCATAAAATCGTCTGCATAAAATATATCTTTCTAACATCTTTGATGTAAAATCTTTGCTTAAGTTAAAACTATAATCATAATATCTTCTTTTCAATCGAAAAATAAGATAATTTATCAAATATTTTGTGGTGATATTTTGGTTCTTTTGTTATATTTTGGATCTTTATCAGTTGAATTGCTGGAAAGCTAATTGAGTAGTTAGAAAAACAATTTGGATAGAGAGATTAAAAATCAGAAGAAAAATAATAGGAAAGTTATACGAAAAGTCTAGCAATGACTTTGGTTGCAGCGGCAATTGGTTAATGACTTGCTCAATTTCTCTATATATCCTGGAAAACACGAGTTTTATTTTCTCAATTGGAGGCTTAAGATGTGAAAGTAGAAGAAGCTTGAAGTCTTTATTATTGTATCATTATTAGCAAGTCTTTGCCTTCTGAATCCCGGCATTGAATATTGGTCTCGGATAGAAAAGGCTCAAAATTCTCGATTATTTACCCGTTTTAGCAAATCAGGGCCAAACTCATTGCGCTAGATATGATGGCAGAAAAAAACTGGTCTGATTCTATAAATATACATGACTTTTAGAATTGGGAGCCTTGAAAAAATAAAGAGTCTAACGCCTTAGCTTTAGTAACGTTACCCATGAGCCACCACTTAAAATAAAAGTTAGGGTTGACAATTGGTTATCACATAAGAAATATACATGTCCATCCCCCATATTGCAAATTTGCTTTTGGTACCTTTGTTATGAGACGCTAACCGGATACGTTTATGATCATCTGGAAACAGATAGACTGGGATATGCACATGAATAACATAGACGATGTTCAAAAAAAAAAAAAAAAAAAAAAGATGTCCATTCTGGCGGTCTCTAAAAACATGTCATCTCTTTATTCAATAGACATACAACAACAAGAACAACAACAATAACAAACCCGAAAACAACGACGACAACAAGAATAGACAATCTTGTGGGAGCAGAGAATGAGATAAGTATAATGTAGACAGTCATACCCATAGGAGAGGATAGAGACTCTTTTCATGAACAATATTACATATATAGGCTCACATCGGACAACCTTTGAGATGGGATAACCATATAAGCGGTTTTCTCTTTTTTAGGTTAATGCCAAATATTTCAGAAAGGTCATGCTCTTCACCCTTTGGCAAGGTCCAATCGAACAAATGAAAGAGTGAAGCCAAGATATACATTTGCATCTTATCTGCCAACGGATACCCTGGACATAGTCTTCTCCCTGATCCAAATGGGAGGAACTCCATATTGTTCCTTCTGAAATCCCCTTTTTGTCCCCCCTTGAGTCAAAAACCTATCGGGGTTGAACTCCAAGGGATTGTCCCAGTAGCGAGGATCACGTTGCATTGCCCAAGCATTTACAAAGATGGTACAACCCTTTGGGATAGTGTATCCACCTACCATACAAGTTTGGCTTGGTGACCTCGGGAGCCCCAAAGGGCCTACAGGGTGCAACCGAAATGTTTCCTTAATCGTCGCATTTAGGTTTTCAAGTTTTGGGAGATGAGATTCTTCGACCAGGCTGTTAAGCGACGATTTGATGATACTTTCGGTTGGGAGCTTAAAAGTATCAACTTGTACCATAAAATAGCCAGTATTACTACTGCAATGGTGATTACAAATACTAACAGATTAAGCTCGTCTTTGTTGCTGCTCATCACATCCCACCACAACGACACATGGTTGTTTAGTTGTACCATTTTTGCAAATAAGATGAAAATGAGACAAGTGAATGATTGTATTCAAAACGGGAGCAGCATGTCTATTTATATAGGGGTTGCATGCATGGGGATTCGCATTGATTTATGATCTTTGTCTTTTTTAGTGCGCATTAAAAAGATGAAAATTTTAGAAAAAAATAATACGACTAGAATACTTTCAAAACCAGCATGTGAATTTTGGAAGTTTGGACATGTTGAAGGCTGTTTATTTTTTTCTTTCATATTAACATGTTTTTCAATTTACATACAGGTGTAAAGCAAACGTATAACAAGCTGCGCCGCTAGCTTTTTTGAATTACAAAACTAATTCTTTTAAAAACTATATTTTTAGATCTAGGTGTCAAAACTCTCAAAATAACCATGATTGCAACATGCTGCTATAAAATACTCAATGCCTAAAATAATTAGTTTGGGTAAAAGTAATGAAGTAACATAATTAGTAAAAGAATTAAGTTCATTTACATATCAAACTATGCTAACATACCAAGAGCTTAATTCTCATTTTTCATCCTCATTTTTACTAATAGTTATGATTAAACACAATAATGACATTACAAAAACATTTTGGTCAACTAGACGAGTACCCGTGCATAGCAACGAGATTTTATAGCGGCAAATAGTTGTAGTGATAAAAATATGGGTTATAAACGAAAAATAACCCCGGCTCGACCCGGCAGGTTCCACCAGTTGAACCGGTTCCTGTCTAAAAAACGAGTCAAATTAAACCGGTTTTTTTATTTTTGGATAGTGCATGAATTATAAGCACTACCCCTTATGTATTGGATAGTGCATGAATTATAAGCACTACTCCTTATGTATTGGAGCTTATTGGACTAGAATCGGGAAGCTTACCTCAATCACATTCAATTGAAGAATGAAGTTGATGGCTAATCTACATAAACTATTCTTGAATACCAAGTTAATGTGCACCTCGCCATATGATATCTACAACTGGCACACTAACTTATTACATCATGATCCGGTTTTTGCGTCTTAAAACTTGAACTTTGGATGGACGGTGGGCGGTGACGACTCGGTTGTAGGCTAAGACTATTTGCTTGTCATTTTATTTTTACACCATTTATGTGCATCCTTTGTCTTATCCTACCCTTTAGTCATGAAATGTGTCTAGGTGAAGAAGCAAGCAATCATTCGTCTCTTAGCCATGGATTTGGTCATGTATAATTGATTTGTCCCTTTTGTTGTGGCACGTTAGTAATGACGATTCACCTGAGCCTATATAATATGTCACCCAATATTGTCTTTAAGGATTGTCTTGACCTTAGCTCCAGTGATGGATATTTGTGTAACTGCCAAGCCTATGATAAAATACATGCTACGACCGTGCAATGAGTGACCACCCCGAAATTCACACTTAGAATAGAGAGATTATAACGTAGTGTTTGGTACGTCGTAATCAAAGTCGTAATGGAAAAGATTATTACAATGTAATGAATAAATGTTGTTTGTTAACATTTATAGAATGTAATGATTCATTACAAGGAATGACCCATTACAACAAAATCATTCCTTAGGGGTCCCCTACTTTTTTTCCATTACATCTTGTAATGGAATCAAAATTACATAAAACTCTATCATTAATTAACCACATTAAATAAATTTTTCTATCATTAATGGCTATTTTAGTCTTTTTATTATCGATTCCATTACGTCTTATCATACAAACCAAACATGATTAATAACTACAATGAATCATTACATTACACTCTTCATTCCATTACATCGTTTATTCCATTCAGTTGACATTTCATTCCGTCTTACCAAACGAACCCTAAGTGTTTTGTTAACATTTTGTAAGGTGTTCGGCTTTGATAAATTCTAGCATAGGAAGTTTTTAAAAATTCATATTTTTCAAGTGTTTTGGGAGAAATTTTTTTGAGAATTATTATAACAAACTTGAGGGCAAGTAGAGATTAAAAGGGGTGGATATTTATCAAATACTCCTGATATTTAATGTCAATTTTTCCCTAATATACTCATCAATTATAAAATTTTACTTGAATATATACTCTTATTCGTTAATATTTCATTTTCATGTTAATAATGAGCATATGAATGAAGAGACGCGAAATTGGAAGGTTTTTAATGCAAATACACAAGAGTATGCTGACCAGACGAAGGTTACGGCATAATTCTATACTCTACTTACGTCGTAACTAAGATTTATACTAGAAGATCAAAGTCAACGCTGACCAAGGTTACGACCTAAGGTCTATTTTAACCCATTTTGGTTCAAACGGGTCAAGAATGTTTGGAAAAACAAATTATATAGTTAAGTGTTTGTAAAGTGGTTAAACTAGTTGGAGAACTAGTGGAGAACTAGTTTGGAGAACTAGTAGAGAACTAGTTTGGAGAACTAGTGAAGAACTAGTTGGAGAACTAGTCGAAGTCAGTTTTCGAAAAATCATATCTTTTTAACCATAAGTCTTCATGGGTCGTGCCACCCGTCATTTCGAAGGTAATTGAGTCTAGTTTCACGTAAAAATACTTTCAAAGGTCAGTTTGTTACAAAATTATATCAGTTCAACGATTAGAAATAGCAGGTCAGTTTTAAGTCAAATCGTTTATGCATAAAAGTTTAAATTTCAATGCTTTTAAGTCGTGTCGTTCACGGGTTGCTACAATGTACGAGTGGGACTTTAGTCTTAATAAAGCGTCTCATGGATAGGAGTTATATGACTAGCACAAAAACCGTTTACCACTCAAATTCCACCCCAAAAATGTGAGGTTCGCCTTTAGATCTATAGAAATTAAAGCATTCACCTTTAATGCTTCGAGAGTGTACTGGTAGTATAATAGATTCTAGAACTTGTTTTGTGATGCATTCCGAGATCGCTAGTGAGACTACACTTGTTTAGTTAGGAATGACTAAATGATAAGAGGTATTAGGATAACCCTTGTTTGAAACCCGTATTATAATTACTTCTTCCACATCGGTCGAGTAATTACCCCCACACCCTTGCGATGTACACATCTTTAGTACACGATACCCCTAGTTAACCCCTCAGAGCCCATCCTTTTGGCGGTTCTCGTGATGTTTCGATTTTTCGGAATATCAATGAAGAGCATTGTTTACAATCCACCCCTAAATGTACACCCAAATCGCCTTAGCCTACCTTGTATACACTCACCTTTAGTGCATTATTGTTATCATACTAAACCCTTAGTTCAATTATCTAGTTACTTGCATGGTTGCTAAGTCGAGTCATATCTTTTGTACACAGTTTTGGGATGATTGGGACTCATGGGTAAAGTAAATTTTTATGGAGTGACGGGAAGGAACGTTAAATTCAAATTCCCTATATTTATGTAATTAAATACTCCAAGTGTTTTGATCTTTTCAAATCGAGTCAAATTAGTGTTAGAGTAATAAAAACTCAAGTGTAGGGATGCTCCTATAAATCCCTTATATTTTGATGTTATCTTAGACGATGGTAGAGTAAAAGTGTATGAAAAAAAAAATCGAGAAAAAAAGTGTTGTAAAAAAAAGAAAAACATACGGGCTACCATCCTACATCTTTGTTTATGTTTATGTTTTTCAATTTATGTATGTTTGTTTCAAGTTATCTAGAGTTTAGTGAGTCGAGTCTTGGCTTAGCAACGCCATTCTTTTCATGCTTGTAACATAAGATTTTTGACTTGCCACCACTAAATCGCCTATCCAACCAAACCCTTTGTTTCCCTACCGTAAGCCTAACATTACAACCCTTTAAAAGACCTCTTAGATAGTTGTTCCTAGGTGCTTATGCCAAAGCGGTGGAGGTTTGATTTATTCTCAAGCCTATTGTAATCTATGTACTATGACCAGGTAATGAGTGTTTATCTTCCATTTCCATTTACTATATTTCATATACACCCGAGAGACGAGAGAATCCAAACACCCCTTTTGAGGTGCTAGTATATAATTTCCGTGCTTGTTATGACTATTACGGTGCTTTTACTTGTTGTGAATTATTTTGAACTAATGCTTCATGACCCCTAACTTATAAATTGATTGGCCAAAAGCACATTTGCTTGAGGACAAGCAAATACCAAGTGTAGTGATATTTGATAAGGATTTAAAACGTACACTTTTAAGGGGTCATTTAAGCCTTTAATCGATCACTTTTATATCCGTTACTGCTTAATTTTGTTCATTTTCACTTTTTAGGTCTCTTGGAAGCAAAATGCTGGAATGATGCACATTTGGACGAAAATGAGTTAATATGTGAAGAAAATAGCTAAGTCAAGATCGAAGACACTCGAGTCATTGAACCCAAGACGGCGTCGTCCAACTAAAGGGCGGCCAGTCCTCTCACGGATTTAATTAAAATACACCGACGACTCGAGAGACTTTTGATAAAATACACCGCGGCCGAGCTTTGAAGAGGAAGGCGTCACCAATACTTTTCATCTCGGGCGGCCCGGATCCGAATCGACGATGTCCTCTTTGAAGCCCGAAGGCATCACAACTACAAGGTGACGCCGTCCCAACGATAACTTGGCCAAGACGAAAACCCTAATGACGGCGATCTGACGGTGTCCCACCTATAAGGCGACGTCGTTGCAAGTGTAAAATTATATATAGAAATTTAATTTTCAGAATTTTAGGAGGTAGAATTTTGGAGTAAAAACCCTAAACGTTTGTAGTCCGACTTGGACAGTATCTTAGGGTCCCAAACTCTATTTTACACATCAAGATAAGTGTTTTACTTCATTAATTTTATTATGTCTTCCATTGAATGTGTGTATGCTTGCTTGTTTAACATGTCCGACTAAATTTCTTGTGTGTTTGCTTAGATCTATGAAACCTAGTTGTTAATTATTGTTAGGTTGTCTCTTATCTTAATTGTAATTGGCTTAGGAGTGCGACTATGCTATCTTTGTGTTTAATGCTTGATGAATCTTTGATAGTTTATGAATGACTTAGTGGATTTCATTTACTACACTCAAGGGTGACTTCAAAGAGTTAGGGCATAGGCACACCCTACGACTTTAGGAAACACAACGCGTTAAGAATAAGGACGTGACAATTCAACCTTCAATAAAAGATAACTAGGGATTAATAGTATCTAGGTAAACACATTTTTAATCATCATACGAGCACACATCAAAAAGACATAGATTACCCATAGATTAGATAATTAGATAGTAGAGTAATCGGTAGAAGTACCACCCCCAAATCCAAGCCCCAATATTTTACCCTTAGCTTTCTAAAAAACATATAAAGATAAAAAGAATCATCCTCAACCTCAACCTTAGCATAGTACCCTTCTTACTAGCATTTTTATTCCCCTAGAGAACGATATCAATCCTCGAGGCTTACCAAATACTACACTACAACGATTAGGTTCACTGCCTAGGGTGTTGAAAAACTTGCTCAACGAAAAGGAAGTTCCTTTGGCCCCGAACACGCTTCGTACGCACATCCGCGTGCCCATATCTATCATTTATGACTAGGATAGCCGTTTCAAGTCAAACTTCTGGTAGTCACTGCAAACGGCTTTAGGAACGAAGCTTGATATGAGCACTGTCTATCATCATCAAACCAACGGTCAGAGTGAAAGGACCATCCAAACGTTAGAAGGTATGCTTCATGCCTGTGTTATCGATTTCGGCAAAGGCTGGGAGAAGTACCTACCTTCGGCCGAATTCTCATACAATGATAGCTATCATACCAGCATTAAGACCACACCATTTGAGGCGTTGTATGGCCAAAAATGATGTTCTCCGATCTGGTGGGCGAAAGTTGGCGACAGCCAGCTTACCGGACCCGAACTCTTGCTGGAAACTACTGAGAAGGTAGTCCAAATTCGTAATCATTTGCAAGCTCCATGTGATAGAAAAAAGAGCTACGCCGATAGGAGACGTAAGCCCCAAGAGTTTCAAGTTGGAGACCGAGTCATGTTGAAGGTTTCCCCTTGGAAAGGGGTGATACGCTTCGACAAATGTGGAAAACTCAACCCCCGATACATTGGTCCCTTTCCAATCCTGAAAAGAACCAGACCAGTAGCTTACAGACTTGAGCTACCTCAGGAGTTACGCAGTGTACACGATGTCTTTCACGTGAGTAATCTGAAGAAACACCTTTCCAAAGAAACCCTAGTCATGCCCATGAAAGATATCCGAATCCACGAGCGTCTGAATTTCATTGAGGAGTCGGTTGAGATCATGGATCGTGAAATGAAACGACTGAAGCATAGCCGTATCCCGATCATAAAAGTTCATTGGAACTTCCGTCATTGACCAGAGTTCACATGGGAACGTGAGGATAAGTTTCGAAAGAAGTATCCTTAACTCTTTACGTCGTCGGGCAACTCGGAGTGAAGCCCGAGACGGGTTTCTTCTGAGGCTGGGAGGCTGTGACAACTGGCAAATTAGGGAGCCCTTTTAGGTAACCGCATTACGTTAGCTAGACCGAGTAGATTGCCTTTAGGAGCTATTTCTGATAATCGTGACTTAACTTGGTATCGTTTATTAGCTTTTGTGACTTTTTTTGGTATCGAATGTGTTATGGCCCGTAAAATTAGGCACTACTTGAGTCGGCACAGTAAAATCCTAAAACAAGAGAAAAAATAACATTTAACTCGTTACGTGGGAATAAGGCGTGTTAATAATCAAAACTTATGGAAAAGGGTAATTAAAAACAATAACGTTACTAATAAAAATAGTCGGAACTAATTTTAAAATACATGAGCCCATGAGTGGTCATTCGGCAAAGTTTTTAAAAAAATGCGACGTTTGTCCCCCTTGTTTGATGATGGTCGGCGCCCCCTTGGTCCCAAAATAATTATATTTTAATCCCTCCTTCAAAAATATAAATACTCCCCCACACACACACCTTTCTCTCTCTACTAAACCCTAATCTTAACTTTCTCTCTCTACTAAACCCTAGCCGTCGCCACACTATTCTGGACACCTCCATCACACCACCGCGCGTGGGTGCACACCTCCACCAACATTAGCTTCGTTTCCCTATCCTCTTTCTTTTGACGTAGGCCACGCGCCCAAACACCACCATCTCGCCTCCCAAATCGTGTATAAACATCTCTTTGGTTCGTGTTTTTGTGTTAAAAATATAGATTGGGAAAGATAAAGGTAAATAGAATGAGATAGGCACTCGTTTGAGGTTTTGTGACCACGTACGAGACTTCTATGTCTCGATTCGTGCATTTTAGTTGTGATTGGATGAACACAAACATGAAAACTAGCTTTAAAACTAATAAAAACGTAATAATGTGTGTTGGTATCGAGTGTGTCGTGTCAGGTCGGGTCGCGTATTTGTGCATTTTTATTAGTTATTTTGATGTTTTGATTGTGGGTTATTGTTGGATTTGAGGTTGGATGATGTTGGATGGTGTTTGTGTTGCAATGGGGAAGTGAACGAGAACCACAAGGACCATTTTGGTTTGTGTGGTGTTGCCTTAAGTTACGACCGAGACCCACGAGGACCCCGTTGGTCCGGGTCCGGTTTTCGTGGTACTAGTTGGATGTTGTTGTTGTTGGTTTTGGAAAGACCGGGAACAAAGACGGTCCGGTCCGGTCGTGTGGTATTTGGATGAGACGCGAGGAGCCAAAAGACCTCTAGGGTCCGTTTGGTTCGTGTGGTCTTAATTGTGGCCATGTCGAGACCATTAAGGTCACGACAATGGTTTCGGGTACGGGTTGATACTTGAATGGATGTCGGAATTGATATGAGTTGATTGGAGATTGTTGATACGTTGTCGAGCCATCTTGATATTATATGTGTGAACTTTGCGCAACGTCGGTGTTACCGTGACTTTCTAGTCTCGGTTGACCCCGATAACGCCGTAACATGGACTTTTATTATTTATTGGAAAATACGACGTGTAAAAGCCGAGATTCATGACTCGGACTTGTGAACTCGAGACAAATAATAACTCGAAACGTATATTGAAACTTGAGGTAATATATATATATAAACATGTAAATAAACTAGAAAAATAGATAATAGTAAGTTCTTATATTAAATATTTAATAACAAGACCCGCCTTGTAATTCGATATTAAAAGAAGAACTAACGACTTAAAAATGGAAAGGTTTTATAATAAATAAGTTATTAAATGTTTCGAGGACACATTTACCAAAATGTATCATTTATGAGTATTTAATAACCATTATGGGTTATGCATGGGTTACGGATGACTTGACATTAATAGGTTTATCCCACGTAGATAGCGAACTTATTGGGTTGATGAATCCAATAAGAGCCCGTTATGTGCGTAAAATAAAGATATTAATGACCAAATTATCCTTATAACTCGTTAGGATGTGACTAGTTTTTGGAATAATAAGGGAAATAAATAAATGGTTAAGTTTATCGAGTTGACGAATTTGATAAGATCTAACGATTTATTTCGAAACTTATTAAACTATAAAGCTTATCGCTTAGAAGTTTCATTGAGTCGTCGTGAGTCGCATTGTTAGAGATATAGTGCATTCATGGAGTATTGTCGAGTCGATACCTCATACGATGATACCAAACGCTCGTAACTAAATAGAGAAACAAGATGTTTTTGGAAATAAGAATTGGAGTATATTCGGGATAGGAAGTATTGGAATTGGAAAATATATTAAGAATGAGTTTATATTAATAGGTTGTGCTGAGTCAGTAGTTGCCGAGCCGTGTTAGCTGCTTATCTATTTTGCTAGTGATTATTTGTGCTTTGCTTGATCGAGGTGAGTTTCATAGCCTCAATTTTTTCTATGTTTTAATTAAATTGAGGTGAGAAATCATGCTACTCTTTTCTTGGACCTGCTTTAACTCTTTTTGATTTGCTTATGTGTTGACTAGTAAGGATAGATATGTGGTAGATATTGACTTAGTCTAGGGTAACAATCCTTTGCTATAACTTCGTGACCTAGCTAAGAATAGATGTCTACTCCGACCTAGTCCAGGGTAGCATTGAGGTCATCTTTGCTATAATTGTGGTACCTGGCTAGAGTCGCTTGAGGCCCTGTTGAGATCTCGATTGTGTTATTGGATTATTGATGAAATGTGATTGGAATGTTTATTGTATATCTGTCTTAGTCTCGCATAGTAAATAAACTCTTTCAGGTCCACTATTGAATTTATATTTAAACCTATGAACTCACCAAATAAGTGACCTTTTTTAGCATGTTTTCTCGGGTAATTAAGTTGATGTTTGGACTGCTTGTTCTTGAAGGCTTGGCAGAAGAGGCATGGTTGGAAGATCATATTAAACTCTGATAGTAATATGTGGACTTATTTTATAATCTCTTTTGTGCTTTACTTTTGAATATTTTAGAATAAATGTAACCAGATAATTAACTATGAGATTGGTTGTGAACTATTTATGAATATCTTGTTTTCCTATACTTGTGTTGTGTACCAATCAAGTAACGTCCCGAAAGCTTGTTTAAGTCTTCCGCTGTACCGAGATTTGAAAGTGTTACAGATTACAATTTTATCAAAAATATTCCGGGAACCAAACATGACCTTAGTGTCAGTTTGATATGTGGTATTGGGTTTGGGATTAGATACCAAAGTTATAATTTTTATATGTTTTACTCGTGTATATTTTTTCTTCTCCATATAGGCGCTTTGACATTTCTTTCTGTTTTTTAATATTTTAAAATTTAAAATAAATTTTATTTCTAATACCTTTTTATACAAGTTATGTATTTTCTCTTTATCTCTTTTATTTTCTAAGAACTTATAACAAATCACAATCTAAAACTAATTCCATTAATAAACCAAACAGACCCTTAAATCATATAATTCCTCACTGAATAGTGTTTAAAACTAATTCGAGATCAATAACTGCTATTAGACATTTCATTCTGATTAGCATGCTTAATACAATCCAAGATTTGCAGTTAATAATAAATTTTAATCATGTTTGATGTAACACTCACCTTGATATTTTATCTACAATACATGTAAATCATACTTCTATATATGGATGAGATTTAATAATGAACTAAGCTGAGGCACCATTTTTTAATATCAATTGGGAAATTTGCACTTCTGTGACCTAAAATGACATTTATTTTAAGGGAAAACGATGCCTGCTTTTCAAAGTAGGCAATTGCCTACTTTTCTTTGTAAAAAAAAGGGTCTCAGAGGGAAACATGTATCAAGGACTGAACCAAGGGGGGAAAGTGTAAATTTTTAAAATTTTTTTTCAAAGAAAAAGCAGGCAAGAAGCCTGCATGTTGCAGCAGGCAAGATTTCCCCTTATTTTAAATTTTATTCAATTTTTTGATATATTGTTAAAACTATGATTTTTGTTACTACCAAAATCACCCCTACTATTGTGCACTTAGATATATTTAATAAATGATAATGTTGTATCTCTTGTTCCGGTTAGGGGTGAGCGAAAAAACCGAAATGACCAAATAAACCGAAAACCGAAAACCGAAACCGAACCGAACCAAAAATAACCGAACCGAATTAATAACCGAACCGAAGTTGCTAAAACCGAACCGAACTAGTAATTCGGTTCTCGGGTTGGATATGGGTTTGACAATCTAAACCGAGAACCAAACCGAATACCGAATTTATATAAATATATTTATTTTATATATATTTATTTTTTATATATTTATATGACGCACTTTATTTTGCTTACTTAAAAATTAAATGCTACTTAAAATAAATCTCCACCATCCATCTAGTATAATCTAATGGTGGGATTAACCTAAGATTTAATACTTAAACCTAAGTCCATGTTTTTTTATTGTCTTTTTGTCTTTCTTTTTTATTAACATTTTTTTTTTGTCTTTTTTTATTAATTTCCATTTTTTTTTTATGAATTAACGTTTTTTTTTTTTTTTTTTTTTTTTTTTTAATTTGCGTTATTCACGTTTATTTTTTTCGCGTTTTTTTTTCCGCTTTCATACGTTTTCCTCTGTTTTCATACGTTTTCATCTGTTTCGTCCGTTTTTCAACGTTTTCGTCCATTTTCTTACGGTTTCGTCCATCTTCACATATTTTCGTCTATTTTCTTACCTTTTCGTTCGTTTTCATACGTTTTCTTACGTTTTCATGTATTTTCGTCCGTTTTCAGACGTTTTCGCCCGTTTTTATACGTTTTCATCCGTTTTCATAGGTTTATATCGTTTAGTCCGTTTCATACGTTTCGTCCGTTTTAGACGCTTCGCCCGTTTTCTTACGTTTTGGTCCGTTTTCATACGTTTCGTCCGTTTTCTTAGGTTTCGTTTGTTTCATACGTTTCGTATACATTTTCATCGTTTTCGTCCATTTCATACGTTTTCGTTTGTTTTTACGTTTTCATGTAATTTCATCTGTTTCTACGTTTTCTTCGTTTCGACGTTTCGTCCACTTCTATACATTTTCATTGGTTTATATCGTTTTCGTCCGTTTTTACGTTTTAGTCGCTTTTTTACGATTTCGTCCATTTTAGATGCTTTCGTCATTTCGAGACGTTTCGTCCGTTTTCATACGTTTTGTCCGTTTTATACATTTTCGTCCGTTTTAAGACGTTTTGTTCGTTTTATCGCTTTTCATTCATTTTATCGTTTTCCGTTTTGACGTTTTCGTCCGTTTTCATCGTTTCATTATGGTTTTGTAGTTTTAACACGTTTCGTCTATTTTCATACGTTTGATGCTTATTATTAAACTCTATTATATTACATGTCTAATATCAATTGTGATATTTTATAAAAAAGTTAATGTCTAATATCACTTGTAATATTTTATAAACAAACAAGCATGTTTTTTAACCTTTAATATCACCCGAGATATTTCATTGCTCTGTATATTTTTATATATTATCACCTATGTGTTTTCTAATATTTTATAATTTTCGATTACATGATAGTTTTGTACCTTTCATCGCAATTGACAAGCGTATATTTTTTAATGCAACCAGGTGTTATCTATTACTTGTGATATTATACTCTTAGTAGAAATAAAATGGTTAAAGTCTCTTTAGGTGAATTTTTATTTTGTTCAAAAATGCTAATTTAATGCAACACTTGTTTGATTTTGAGAATATTTCAAATCTCTATTTTCATAGTTTGCTTCATTTTTATTCATTTTGATATTTTTAAGTGACACTTATTTATCTCTTTTGATATAACACTGTAAGGAAGATGAAGAGTATTACATTCTTCATCATGTATGTGTTATCAATTTTGATACTCAACTAAGAATGTGAAATATTACATTCTTACCAAATGTGATAAGAATTTAGTATTTTACCAAATATATATGAAAGAAATAATAATATTACATTATTATATCACTGTGATGATTCTGTTCATTTTTTTATTTGTGTTTTTGAAAATATTTAGGAAGATTTTTGTGTTTTATGATAATATCAAAATATCAAAAAAGTGTTTAATCGAAAAAAGAGATGTTATGATACTTTGGTTAGACTTGTGGTGGCATTTTCTTTTAATAGATACATTGTGCATGTTCGATGGGTTTTATAGATGGATTTAAAAATATCTATCTTTGAATCAACAAGCGAAAAAGCTATGGTTGAAGAAAGCACAATAAACTTAGCAAGCTCAAACACCGTGATATCACACATGATATCACGGTGATATCATCTCGCTTTTGATATCACATGATATCATGGGTGATATCACCGGTGATATCACGTGATATAAACTATGATATCACATACTACCACCGGTGATATCAAACATGATATCACGGTGATATCACTGTGTTATCACACATGATATCACGTGTGATATCATGTGATATTACAAGTGGTGATATCACCGTGATATCATGTGTCATATCACGTGTTTGAGCTCTCGGTTTGTTTATAAAGATGTGCTTTCTTCAACCATACGCTTCTTTACTTTCGATTCAACCATGATATTTTCAAATCCCGCGATAAAACCTATCGAAACATGCACAATGTATCTATTAAATAGAAAATCCACCACAAGTCTAACAAAAGTATCATAACATCTCTTGTTTTCGATTGAAAACTTTTCTAATATTTCATAATATCATAAAACACAAAATCTTCCTAAGTATTTTCAAAACACAAATAACCAAAAAAAAAAAAAAAGTATCATCACATTCTTAGTTGATTATCTCAATCGATAACACATACATGATAAAGAATGTAATACTCTTCATCATTCTTACGGTGTTATATCACAAGAGATAAATAAATGTCACTTACAAATATCAAAATGAAAACGTCGAAACGGACAAAAAGTCATAAACGGACAAAATGGCGGAAAATGGACAAAACTTATAAAACGGATGAAACGTATGAAAGCGGACGAAAACGTATAAAACGGACGAGCGTCGAAATGCAGACGGCGTCTAAAATGGAAGAAAACGTAAAAAGCGGACGAAAACATCTCAAACGGACGAAAATACATGAAAACATAAAAATTGAGTCAAAACGTCTAAAACCGAAAATACATGAAAACCTAAAAACATACGAAACGTGTGAAACGGACGAAAACGTATGAAAACTAACGAAACGTGAAAAGCGGGCGGCGTCTAAAATGGAAGAAAATATAAAACCGGACGAAACATATGAAAGCGGACGAAATCGTATATAAACCTATGAAAGCGGATTAAAGCGATAAAAGCGGACGGCGTATAAAAATGACGAAAACATGAAAACATAAAAAAGGTGAAAACGTGTGAAAATGGACGGCGATGAAAGCGGTAAAAAGCGGCGGCGTAAGAAAATGGAGGAAAGCGTTGGAAAACGGAATAAAAACACAAAACGTAAAAAGGACGAAACGTGAAAGCGAGCAGCGTATGAAAGCGGACAAAACGTATGAAAATGAGCGGCGTAAGAAAATGGAGAAAGCGTTGAAAAGCGGATGGCGATGAAAGCGGATGAAAACATACGAAAGCGTGTAAGCGGATAAAACACTAATAAAAAGCGCGAATAACGCGAATTAAAAAAAAAAAAAAAAAAAAAAAAAAAAGCGTTCATTTATAAAAAAGCGGAATTAACAAAAAATAATAAAAGGAAATAAAAAAGGTGAATAAAAAGGAAAACAAAAGATAAGAAAAAAAAATGGACTTGGGTTTAAGTATTAAATCTTGGGTTAATCCTTAAACTAGATGAATGGTGAGATTTGTCAATTTAGCAAGCAACAAAATAAAGGTATCACGAAAAGAAAATTCCTCATATTTATATACATATATACATAAATACTATTAAAGTGTTATTTTAATATAAAAAAAACATTTTTTATGTTTGAAATATTTTTTGAGCTAAATATTTATGTAATTATTAATTTTTTAAAAAATAAATAGTAAAATTCGGGTTATTCGGGTCAACCCAAGAACCGAGACGAATTCTAATTCGGTTTTCGGTTCGGTTCGGTTCGGTTGAATTCTAGTTCGGTTCGGTTCGGTTTTCGGGTTTCGGATGAAAGCATCGTGGGTGTATTTTTGTCTCTTCAATTTCGTTTAAAGCAATGGTCCTAGCCCATATAAAAATATGTCCCTAACAGTCTCATCTATTTGTGTTTTCTTTAAAACAAATGGATATGTTTTCTCTATTGAGTATTGAGGTTATTTGACAAAAAGAGTCTTTTGACAAAAATAATCCTTAACGATTTCCGTCCCTTTCAAATTGATCGAGACAAAATGTATTTGCTTGATGTGGCACTACAAAGTTGGTTTGGCTTGAGTTACCGTATCCCTTGCTCTTATGCTCGCTTGGTTGTATTATTAGCTCGAATAATTAGTATTAGTATGAATAAACTATATAGCCAATGTTTATTAATTTCTAGCATAATCTTTTAAGTGATTATAGTAAATACTGTTTTATGGAATGACAAGCAAATCATTAATTCCAACAGGGACACCCAATGCTTTTATGTGATTTATCATAATTTTTAGCTTTGAAGGACAATTTCCACTCCGACAATTCCCCAACCAGTTTTAAACATCCCGCGATTGGTTGAGTGATGACCATATAGCATGTTAGGAGGGAAGGCGCGAGTATATATGAAACTTTTATGTACAAAAAAGAAGGTCACACGACATAGGATAGCAACGAATATTTTTTATTACAACACAAAAATTAAGTTGAGAATATAAGTACTTCATATAAACCATCACATAAGTTAACCTTAATAACACTTAAAGCCACCGTTGTCAAAGTAAGGTTACCAACAAAATGGTTCGGGTTTTTTCTCTTTTCTTAGAATCATGGTTTTCAATCTTTCAGGTGACTAACTTATATGGCTTGAATACTTTGCCACACTGATTCAAAGCAAGTAAAATCCTTATTTTTCAAAAGTAAGGGTCAGATAATTTTTTCATAGTGAGTATAGAAAACAAAAACAAATATACAATGTTTTGAAAACCGGGTTTATAATCGACCCGGTCGAGTCACTGGTCACCGGGTCAACCGGTTCGACCGCCGGGTCAACCGGTTCGACCGCCGGGTCCACTCGGTTTTTCATTAAAAAATATAAAAAAATAAAATAACCAGGTCAACCGGTTCAACCGCCGCATCAACCCGGGTCAACCGGTTCAACCTCCGGGTCAATCCAGGTCAACCCGGTTTTTATAAAGAAAATTGAAAAAAGCCAAACCGGCGGGTTTCGAGAACGAGGTTGACCGGTCACTCAAAACGGACGGGTCTAACGGTTAACCCGGTTTAAACTCGAGTTATTTTGATCTGTTTTTGCGAAACCGGTCCATTGGTTAACCGTACGGGTCGACCCGGGTTTCAAAACATTGCAAATATAGGATCGTTTCTCGTTTATAAACTCATTTATGTCATGTAGACTTTGATTACCCACATCCATCATTTCAAATTATTATAATCCAAATAGGCATATTTTGAACATCAGGCTGATGCAGGTCCATTAGGGCTTACATTAACCACTCGGTCAAATATTCCGCCCAAACCTTTATCAAAGTCAAACTTTTAAAAAACAAGGCAACTTTATCAACAGAGAAACTTTTAAAAAACAAGTTTGACAAACACTCAAAGTCAAACACGTGTGCAAGACTGCATGTGTAATGAAACACTCATGTTACAGTCTTTTCCTTCTTCTTCCTTACTTTTTATATTTAGGGGACAACTAAAAATATGTAATAAAAAGGTATATATACGTCAAAGAAACCTTATATTTTAAAGCTATTTGTGCATAAAATCGTCTGCATAAAATATATCTTTCTAACATCTTTGATGTAAAATCTTTGCTTAAGTTAAAACTATAATCATAATATCTTCTTTTCAATCGAAAAATAAGATAATTTATCAAATATTTTGTGGTGATATTTTGGTTCTTTTGTTATATTTTGGATCTTTATCAGTTGAATTGCTGGAAAGCTAATTGAGTAGTTAGAAAAAACAATTTGGATAGAGAGATTAAAAAATCAGAAGAAAAATAATAGGAAAGTTATACGAAAAGTCTAGCAATGACTTTGGTTGCAGCGGCAATTGGTTAATGACTTGCTCAATTTCTCTATATATCCTGGAAAAACACGAGTTTTATTTTTCTCAATTGGAGGCTTAAGATGTGAAAGTAGAAGAAGCTTGAAGTCTTTATTATTGTATCATTATTAGCAAGTCTTTGCCTTCTGAATCCCGGCATTGAATATTGGTCTCGGATAGAAAAGGCTCAAAATTCTCGATTATTTACCCGTTTTAGCAAATCAGGGCCAAACTCATTGCGCTAGATATGATGGCAGAAAAAAACTGGTCTGATTCTATAAATATACATGACTTTTAGAATTGGGAGCCTTGAAAAAATAAAGAGTCTAACGCCTTAGCTTTAGTAACGTTACCCATGAGCCACCACTTACAATAAAAGTTAGGGTTGACAATTGGTTATCACATAAGAAATATACATGTCCATCCCCCATATTGCAAATTTGCTTTTGGTACCTTTGTTATGAGGCGCTAACGGATACGTTTATGATCATCTGAAACAGATAGACTGGGATATGCACATGAATAACATAGACGATGTTCAAAAAAAAAAAAAAAAAAAAAAAGATGTCCATTCTGGCCGGTCTCTAAAAACATGTCATCTCTTTATTCAATAGACATACAACAACAAGAACAACAACAATAACAAACCCGAAAACAACGACGACAACAAGAATAGACAATCTTGTGGGAGCAGAGAATGAGATAAGTATAATGTAGACAGTCATACCCATAGGAGAGGATAGAGACTCTTTTCATGAACAATATTACATATATAGGCTCACATCGGACAACCTTTGAGATGGGATAACCATAAGCGGTTTTCTCTTTTTTAGGTTAATGCCAAATATTTCAGAAAGGTCATGCTCTTCACCCTTTGGCAAGGTCCAATCTCGAACGAATGAAAGAGCGAAGCCAAGATATACGTTTGCATCTTATTTGCCAACAGATACCCTGGAAAGAGTCTTCTCCCTGGTCCAAATGGGAGGAATGAACTCCAAGGGATTGTCTCAGTAGAGAGGATCACGTTGCATTGACAAAGACGGTACAACCCTTTGGGATGGTGTATCCACCTACCATACAAGTTTGGCTTGGGGACCTCGGGAGCCCCAAAGGGCCTACAGGGTGCAACCAAAATGTTTCCTTAATCGTCGCACTTAGTTATTCAAGTTTTGGGAGATGAGATTCTTCGACCATGCTGTTTACTCCTACACTATTCGCTAGTTCTTCTTGAACCCTATTCATGACGTGACGATTTTTCAAAATCTCTGTTATTGCCCATTCTACTGTTCTTGCTGATGAATCTATTCCTGCAACCATAATGTCCTAATACAACAAAAGTTACACCATTTTGCAAGTTAATTAGTCATATTGTATTATAGTCTTTTGATTCTTTTCCTTCTTCTTCCTTACTTTTTATATGTAGTGGACAACTAAAAATATGTAATGAAGAGAAAAGTTCATTATAGAACCCATATTCTTATAGAACCGTCAACCAATCATACCACTCATTTCTTTTATTAAAATATATTCACCCTTTTTGAAAATTAAATATCTCACAAACCGTTAATCGTTCGTCAAAAAATTATACCATCTCGACGAGAATTAAATTATCTTTCATAGATATGCATTGTTATATCTTTCGACCTAACTTTTTTTAAAAATTTCGTCAGAAAAATCACGTGATTTGTAAAAATCGCGTGTGATTTGTAGAAATCACGTGTGATTTCTTAAAATCATATGTGATTTGATTTTCTGAATCACGTGTGATTTTAAAAATCACGTGTGATTTTCTGACGACTTTTAAAAAAAATTTAGTCGAAAGTATATAACAACGCGTATCATGAAAGATAATTTAATTCTCGTCACGATAATGTATTTTTCAGAACGAAGATTCTGGTTTGCGAAGATATGTTGTTTTAAAAAAGTGAAAATAAAAATGGATGAATGTGATTGGTTAATTGGTCTATAACAAATTGAGTTACGTGGATCTCAACTCATGTAATGAAAAGGTATATATACGTCAAAGAAACACATAGAAACAATAAAATGAACGGATAAACCTTTACGAGGGCCTAAAGCGAAATTCCAACTGAGGCCTTATATTTTAAAGTTAGTTCTGCAGAAAATCGTCCACATAAAATATATCTTTCTAACATCTTCGATGTAAAATCTTTGCTTAAGTTAAAACTATAATCATAATATCTTCTTTTCAATGGAAAATAAGCTAATTTATCAAATATCTTGTGGTGATATTTTGGTTCTTTTGTTATATTTTGGATCTTTATCAGTTGAATTGCTGGAAAGCTAATTGAGTAATTAGAAAAAACAATTTGAATATAGAGATTAAAAAATAAGAACAAAAATAATAGGAAAGTTGTACGAAAAGTCTAGCAATGACTTTGGTTGCAGCCGCAATTGGTTTAATGACTTGCTCAATTTTTCTATATATCATGGAAAAACACGAGTTTTATTTTGGGCGAATAAATTTAAAAAATTAAACTTAAACTTGTCTTCTTCGTGTGAACAAAATTTTTATTTAGAGTAATATCTTTCAAATTCATCTTTTTAAGGTATTTTCGTGAACAGTTGGACATTTTGCCTCTCCCACGCGAAGCAAATGATGGCAAGTATGATAATTTTTTATAATTTGCCCTAGTTTTTAATTATGTTAAATTTTGGATATGTATTAAGATAAATTATTTAATGATTTATAATTGTGTTAAATCTATGATAAAAATGTTTTGTTTTAAGTTTATACTATTTACTTATTAAGATAATTTAGTTCACCACCCAAACTTCCATTTGCAAGGACATGAGTTTAAATAAGTATACGCGTGCATGGCGTGTGAGGTTCAAATAAGCACTTTTAACCCTTACCATTTAGGCGGGAAAAGCCGTTACCATTTCATCATTTCATTTGTATATAACACAATTCATTTCACATTTGTAAGCGGTTTTGATTTTGTAATTCTCTCTGTAATAAACTTCTACAAGTCGATGGCCATAACAAATCCCATTAACTAATTCTTGAGCTCAATTCTTATTTGAATCTCCTTGATTCTGTAAGAGTGTCAGCCCAGTATCAAAGCGGTCAATTCCGGCATCTTATCCCATAAACCTATTGAGTTTGATCGTCGTCGATCAAATTCAGCCAAAATACATTCGTTTCCTATCACAAATACGTTACCCTTGTTAATTCTTATTCGTTTTCTTAGCCAAACACGTTTCCGTCACAATTTAGTACATTATTTATTATTTAAAAAAGTATCATACTTGCCATTTCTTCTTACGGGTAATAGGGCAAAATGTCCAACTGTTCATGAAAATACCCTAAAGAGGATTAATTTGAAAGTATATTACTCTAGAAATAAAAAATTTGTTATTCTGCGAAGAAGAAAGGATGGCGAGTTTAGTATTTTTTTAAACATTACCCCTTTTATTTTTCTCAATTGGAGGCTTAAGATGTGAAAGTAGAAGAAGCTTGAAGTCTTTATTATTAGCAAGTCTTTGCCTTCTGAATCCCGGCATTGAATATTGGTCTCGGATAGAAAAGGATCAAAATTCTCGATTATTTACCCGCTTTGGCAAATCAGGGTCAAACTCATTGCGCTAGATATGATGGCAGGAAAAAACTGGTCTGACAGACTATAAATATACATGACTTTTAAAATTGGGAGCCTTGAAAAAATAAAGAGTCTAAGGCCCTAGCTTTAGTTACGTTACTCATGAGCCACCACTTGCAATAAAAGTTAGGGTTGACAATTGGTTATCTCATAAGAAATATACATGTCCATCCCCGCATATTGCAAATTTGCTTTTGGCACCTTTGTTATGAGACGCTAACCGGGTACGTTTATGATCATCTGGAAACAGATAGACTGGGATATGCACATGAATAACATAGACGATGTTCAAAAAAAAAAAAAAAAAGATGTCCATTCTGGCCGGTCTCTAAAAACATGTCATCTCTTTATTCAATAGACATACAACAACAAGAACAACAACAATAACAAACCCGAA